>JAFBJT010105694.1:17334-27792 GCA_016785325.1 Chascanopsetta lugubris
TGTAAATTTTTTTTATGTCTATATCTATAGATATATATATAGATATATATATTATATAAAATATATAATATTTTATGTTATATATATAATATATAATAATCGTAATATATAATCTAAAATATATATTTTAAAAAGATCAAAAATCTTTTTTTTTTCCCAGTAACAATGGTGCATATTAAAACATGAAGCTTTCCTATCCCATAAAGGGACACGTGCTCTCCTCTCCCATGAGTCTCCACCACGGGGGGATATTTGGAAGTAGCATGATGACAATAGGACACTTTGTATCTCTGGATGGACTGAGCAGTGTTTCCCTGCAGCTCCTCCCCGACCCACCTGTTGTCTCCTGCTCCATGGGCTCCGGCTCGCTCTGCTCCACGGGCTGACCGTCCACGTGCGTGAAAACAAAGGGTTTCTCCGAGGCCAGCATCAGTCCCTTCCCCTGCGGCGCCAAGGCTGCGTAGTGAGGCACCGGCTTCCCCCGCAGGACCCTCGTCTTCCTCACCTCGTACTTCTTCTCCTGACCTGCACGTGGGAGGCGAAGGGTGCGGCCATGAGAGGCGGAAAAGTCATTTTGTTTTCCATTAAAAGTCTTGACGGCGAGCCGCAGGATTTACGACGGGGTCGAGCCCGTGTGTCGGTGCAGCTGCGCAGAAAACCAATGTTGTTTCAACACAGACTCCCATCGTTGTCATGTTCCACCACAGAGAAGCTTCTCAATCAATGTCTCATCTTTTCACTTTGTTATTGTTGATGAGTAAACACGCGGTCACAAAAGATTGTTATTTTCTTTTTTTTTTTAAATGAGACATTCCAAAGCGGCGAACCTCCAGGGCTGATGGATGAGACCAATACAGAAGTGTAAAAACTTCACAGGGTGGCCACTGGAGGCAGTCAATCCCCATAGACTCCCATGATAAAATGCTCAACTAAGTGAATTAAACTTGTTTAAAGTCTGGTACAAACTACAGTTTTGGTCTCAATCAGTCACATGTGGTCGTGCGACAACTGCAATCAACTATGATTTGCAGGTTGCTGTATTTCCATTCGTCAATTGTTAGTTATTCGACCAATCCGTCCTCGACTGAACCGCGTCTGAAGCACGTCATCTCCAAATATGGCGGGTTCTGAACAGCGCCGACTAATAAGCAACACAAGATTAAGCAGCGGCGCACAGATATCAAAGTGCTGCATCTTTAAATCCCAGTAAATGAAGAGAGGGACTCACCAAAGGCTAATTCGCTTTTTTCCTATCTATTCTCAGACTCATTAGTCAGTCTGTCCTTTCTCTGCTGGAGCCAAGAACGTCAATAAAACCCATCTCCCCCATGTTTTGATTCTAATCATCCTGTGGTCCACGATGATTAAAGCCACTCACTTTCATACTGCGTTTTGATTAATAATGTCGACTGAATACAAATAGCGCACCGCCTACCCTGCGCTGCCGTGTTGGCGACTGTGATCCACTCCAGAGACACGAAGAATCCACTTCCTTTGCTTTCCTGTGGGTCCTTCTGGATGCGCAGCAGCAGGACCTCCATGGTGTGGACTCCAGCCTGGACGTGTGCGAGGCTGTGGAGGAGGATGAAAGGCTCGCCGAGGTTCTCGCTGAACAGCGTCTGCAGACACACACGCGGTAAATACAGGATGTCAGGCGGTCACGACACTGTGGATGTCGGAGTCAAACCTCAAAGACACACTCGAGTTCAAAATACATAACCAGGAAGTCAGTGCGCCGTCCAGCAGGGGGCGTCCTCCATGTAGCTTGAGCGTTCAAAGCGCGCGGCAACACTGCAACAGGGGCTGATGCACGGGACCAACACAGGGGTGGAAATACTTGCAGTTCACAGGGTGGCCACTCGAGGCAGTCAGTCCCCATAGACTCTCATGTTAAAATGTTCAACTTCAGAGGTGAATGAAACATGTTTAAAGTCTGGTACAAACTACTGTTTTGGTCTCAACCAGTCACATGTTTTCAAATGTACAGGGGCGGGGCTTATTCTATCCAGGTTTTTAATTTTGTGTAGAATTTAGGGGGCGTGGCCTCTCGGGTGGCACCTGGGCCGACCCGGATGCTGTGACAGCACCATGGGCCCAACCCTCAGCTCTACCTGTGCTCCGCCTCTTTGCCCGCTTTTTGGAAGAACCAGGAAGTGGGAGGAGTCAGGCGAGTGAACCGCCCACTGCGAGCCTCATAATCACTCTGCAGAAACCCATGGGTGACGTCACGGCTGCTGCATCCATCTTTATGTACAGTCGACACTAGTTGAGGAGAGTATGATGACCTGCCCTGTTGTTTTACTAGAAAGGACACACTCACAAACTCAATATGAATGACAAAATCAAACACAAGTCAAATATTGATTTTAAAATGACATGGAGCGAACTCTGAGTTGTAACCAATCCCAGCGCTCCGCTTGTTAACAGGAGAGAACCCACAAAAACCTGTCTTTCTAAAAGACTTCATTCCTCAATCGCTACGAGCCAATTACCAACCGGCCCACGGAGCTTTTTCTGTTCTTCAGCACAGGAGCAGCCTCTGAAGCTGGAATTTACATAACTCCTCAGAAATGCTGCTTTGGAGGTACTTTCCCTCTGTGAGGAGTAATTGGATGTTTGAAGACAGAGGAGCACACTCAGAAGTTAAAACATTCAGAATCAAACCGTTTCACCCCAGTGCTCGGCAATCAGCAGATGACATGAGAAATGCTCTGAAAAGGTGCAGTGTGTAAGATTTCGGTCACTCTTGTCATTTCGAAAAATATTTCGAATTTTTCATCAGCTAATAATCACCTAAATGTTTTATTTTTTTCCATCACCCTTAAATGAACCCATGAATGTATATTTACATGAGGAGCGGATCCTCTCTATGGAGGCCGCCATGTTTTTACAGTAGTAAAAGTGGACGTACGAAATATCTTAAGTTTCGATGACATATGAAGTCGAACGCAGGTTCTCCTGCGTGTTCAGAAGAGTGAGGGTGAGGTGATGGATAAAACAAGCAACTTCACCTCTAGAGGTCGCCAAACCTTACACACTGCACCTTTAAATAGATGAAGCCGATTACAAACAGTACTATTACAGTTTTTCCCTGGGAAACCTCTCAGTTAAGTTTGTACACTTCCATTTAGTCACCAGCAGAGGTCGATAAAGGTCAAGGCCCTTCACATTGCCTGACACCTGATTGACTTGGCAACCTCTCTGGTATACGTTCAAAATAAACTCACATGTAAACAACACGGAACTCTCTCTCTGAACTCACCTCCCACTTGGAATGAGAGCCGTCTCCCCTCTTGCCGGTGCGGAGCAGGTAGAGTCGCCCGGCGCCGTCCGACAGAGCAGCCCAGGTGGCGGACGTGAGGCTGAGGGAGGCGCAGACCCGACCCTCACACTGGCCGGAGTCAGAGTCCAGGCAGTAAACCTCTCGGGGTTTCCCCAGGGCAGTGTCCTGCAGACACAACAACACAACAACACATTCGATCAGCCAGCCACTTCAACTCTTAGGGTCTTTATAATATACAGTTTAACTGTTGAGACCTATTTTTATCTATTTATAAGTATTGGAGGCATTATTTTTTAAAAGCCAAAACAGATTTGTATTTATATTTACATTAAAAACATTTTTAAAACTCATCTTAAAACCCATTTTTTACTCCTTGGCTTTCAACCCAACATGAGAATCTGTTCTTGTTTTAGTCTTTTGTTTTTTTTAATTCTTTTAACATTATTATCCGTTATCTTTTATTGTTCTTATATTGTTTTTATGTCTTATGTTCTATTCTGTTATGTACAGCACGTACGGGCTGTTTTAAAGCGCTTTATAAATAAAGTTGAGTTGAGTAAATATGTTCAGAAGTTCAGTGCTTTGTCTTAATTTCTACATTTTTATATTAAAGCACCATACAACTGTAATAATAATAATACTATGATAATAATAATGGCAATAATAACAACAACAACAATAATATTATTATTTATTATACAATTATTATCATTACTATTATTATTATTATACGTCTTGCTGATAAGTTTACACTGACATGAAGAAAAAACTGAGGTTTGCAGAACAATAGGATATATATATATGTATGTCCATGTATGCGTTGCTGCTGCCAGCCAATCAGAGCACTGTCTCCAAACAGTCCCATGATGATTCACAAACAGAGATACAGTTTGAACTCTATAAGCAGAGCGAGGTCACCTCCTCCACAACAAAGCCTGTATTTTAATCCCATAAGAGAATTCCACGATCACCATCAGGACTGATTTCCATAATGTTTTCATTTAACACCTCCTGTACCTACGGTGCGTTCCCTGAACAAAATGTGCTCCCAACAAAAGGGATGGACCTATAACCAGCAGTCATGTGGCCGCCCCATGTGACTTGGCTGTGATTCATGGCTCTTCTGGCAGCCTTTTGAGTAACACACAGATATGCCACCACATGAGCATCCATTACTCATCGCACCAAGAAGGAGCCAGCGGATCACAACGACTCCATTACAGCTGCCATGTTGTTGCCATGGTGCGTGACACCGTGTATTATATCGCTCCATAATGTATCAGGCGGACCTTTGAGATCATTTTTCATCCGCCGCCGTGAACCACGTCCACACAATGTGCAGAGCGCCACCTCCTCACAGACGTTACACAAAGGGGCCCAGCCAGGGGACCGTAATTACCATGTGATGATTGTAATTAGAATATGAGCAAGACATTTTCAGAAAGAGTTATTTCATGATGCGACAGAAAGCCACACAGGATGATGGTGTGATGACCGTTATTCAGGGCCGGTTTTGACACCGATTATGTCTAATCACGGTCAACAATATCTTAGACATAAAAGATGTCTCCACTGAAAAGGTCACAGGGATGATTCCGCTCCTCGTTACAGCGACTCGCTGCTGGTTAACAAAGATTGTACGGACAACTATCTTCATTACATGTGTGATTAACCACAGACGTACAAGGGCTCATACAAAACTGTATCCACCGTGCTGACTAATGAGAGAAGAGAAAAGAAGGGAAGAGAAGGGAAATGTTGACAATCAGCAGCTCAAGAGACAGAGATCTAAGAAACACTTAGAGAAAGAGAAATTAACTTTATGAAGAAGAAACATTCTCGACACAAAAGATGAAATTGCACACAAATGACTGCACATGAGTTTCTCCTAAATATGATGCGGTAACAATAACACCATCAATAGTTATTATTATTAATAATAATAATAATAATAATAATAATAATAATAATAATAATAATATTTCATTTGTTAGCTATGTTGCAAGGTCTTCACGGCGGTGAAGTCGGCCGCGTGAGGTGAGACTCGGGTGACTGCCGCCACAGCTCACCTGGCGCCTCGGAGAGGCAGCGAGAGCAAGCTCACATCGCCCTGCGCGCGCGTGCTCCATCTGCTCGGCGAGCGCAAAGGAAACTTGCGTAATAGTCAAATCTGTTTTCATCGCATTAGCCCTGGTGGCGCAGCGGCACCATGAACTTAAGTATCTTAAGTCCACTCGCTGACGTCGGTGCAGTGGGAACTTTGCAGAAATTCCTAACCCCGCGATTCCAAGGCTCGCCTGGTGCGTCGCCTGCGAGATAATATTGATCGACGACCAGCGGCTCATCTCGACCGTGCTCACTTGTTACAGTACAAAAGGCAGCAAGAGCCGATCCCCCGCGCCACCCTCCCCGCTGTCAGTCCGTGGAACAAGTATTATCCGCACTTCCTGAGTCGGGAGGGGTGGGAATGATAAAAAGTTTTTGATTAAGGAAAGGGAATGTTCTATTTCATTCTGATTCGGGAAGCAGCAGAAAGAGCGGGAGGATTAATCTTAAGGCCGTCGTTTTACTGCCTCTCCCCACTCCCGTCTCTGAGCTGAAGCAGCGCAGAGTGAATAATGGGGTGTCCATCAGCCGTGGGCTCAAGACCAGATTGGGATTTTCTCTGGGGATAATACAAAGCAGGGCGACAATTGATGATTCATAATGTAGAGTTTTAGCCCGGCGATAGCGCCCGCTATTGTGGCGGGGCCGACATTAGTATTACAGTATCTCCCGATGAGGTGTTTCCGCCTGACAGCCGTCGTTGGACGAGTTCCTCTGCTGAGGACGGGCAAATCGGCACTTTATAAATATGGATACAGAGAATGGTTGGTTCTGTAATTCCAGATATGTGACAAATTGCACTTTTTAAGTCGACCGAAGGAGCCTCCTCGCGCGGTGTAATATCTAAGACGCCCCTGAAAGGAAGGGAGGATCCGGCGTGTGGCAGGAAGCAGCCGGGAATAATGGCCGCCTTGTTACGTTGGCTTACTCCGACTCCCCCGGTTTTGTACACAGCGGCTTTACGCTGAAGCCGGAACAATCGCGCTAACAAAGTTGTCTGGCTCTCCACTCATGTGAGCAGCACCTGTCGTGTCAGGGAGCCGAGGCTGAGGCGGTGCTCGGGATCCATGGAGGGGACGCTATCCATCAGTGGTTCAATTTGATATTTAATTTAGACTTTTATGAGCCTTAGAGGATGGGCCATGTCATTTCTCTCGCTCGCTCTCGCTCTCTCTCTCTCTCTCTCTCTCTCTCTCTATAGGGATGGAGGATAAATTCCTTCCATCCATGCAGCGCCTCACCAAGGCTCCCTCAGATTTATAACTGTATATGGCGCTGGCGGACGATAACTAGCCCACATTAGAGACATAGCGAGCGGGTCTCTCTCCGGGTCACACCTGCTCTAACCCGCAGAGACACCTGCGCGGGAATGCAGCGGGATTTATTGCGGGATTTTAGAAGCCGCCGTAAAAGTTGAGCATGGACGTTATTACGTTACATTAGCAAGAAAGATCAAATAAGATCGCGTCATATCTGCCGTCTTTAGGGGCACAATATTCGTATTTAAAAGCCACCGAATCAATTAATTCTGCATTAATCAATAGAGTTAGTGATATTGTGCATATATGTATTTTATTTCTCTGAGTTATAGGCGGGGGTAGAATAGGCAGTATTCTGAGAGGGGTAATTCTAAGGAGCAGCAACGAGTTTTATAAACTAATCCTCCCCTAATGGTCTGTTTGGATGTAATTTATAGCTTCATTCATTACCCCTTTTGTATTAGTAATTATTTCTAAAATACCAAAGAGCCATCTTTTCTTTCCTGCTTCTCCTCCGCCTCTGATTTATCACCTCGGCGCTGTCCTGATGCCATCTTCCCAAGGTGTGACATTTCAAAATATTTATAGCTCTGGCACATTAAAGGCCTTCCTTTGAAGGTGACCGACCGCTCTTCCACACCAGTGTAATTAATGGAATCCGGGCTTGTTCTCCTTGTGTTATTTATCCGCCGCATTCTGTCGGAACACTATGGAAAACAGCGGAGGTGTTGGCTCGGCTTCCTCGCCTCATAAACACCCGTTTTTATACCCGCCGGCGCCGGGACGCGTTGCAGCGCGGGCGACAAGGAGACCATTCCACGCGGAAGCCCCAAAAGTTTAATATTTTATTGATTAAATCTAAACCTTCTGTCCAAAGTGGCAATTAAAATTCAATTAAACTGACTGAAAGCATCATATTAAATTTCATCTCTTTATGAGCTGCGAGATAATGCTGGAGGACAAGACTTGAATATAATCACACCCTTTTTAGATTATATTATCCTGTTCATTCACTATAAAAGTGACACTTTTAGGTATACTTTCAATATTTCTTAACTATAACCTTCTAATGAACACGTTTTATGGCCTTTAAATCAACTATTATTGGGCATTGTAATAAAGAGAGATGGCTGCTTTTTGTTCCACACTCCACATTAGAGAAGAATGAGCTGTGATTAATTTTTTTTCTGTCATTTTTGAACATTTTTGCATATTTATAATCCCTCCATAATACACGTTAACATTGTACACCGTGGTGATAAAATACTTTTAACATCCCAGTGTTGTGTGAGGAGTGAGGCGGCCTCAAATCTTTTCTTTTATTGATCTGCGCACATCATTAAGCAATATGCTTTTTTAGAGTCTGTCTTTTGGCTGATACTCCAGTTTTAGATGCCTGGTCAGCATAAAATGTGATAGTTAGTCTTGCAGATATAAAAGGCCCCGTGTGCAAGATTTAGATGGAATTATTTCCAATTCAATCGGCAAAGAATAAAATGATACTTATATTTTATGCGTGTATAATCACCTGGATCTATGAATTGATATACTCATCTCAGAATGAGACCTTCTACTACATTGTTGGAAGGAGAGGTCTGCTGTAGGTCATAGGTACTTTACCACTAGATGTCACTAAATTCCGCACACTATACCTTTAATTATCTTCACACAAGGAACAATCGTTAGAGCATTTGCTTTGACATTGGTTTCGTCAATTCTGACAATGTCGATTCTAACAAGTCGGTGAAATGAGCAGGTACAATGTTTACTGTTTCCACCATCTTAGATTAGCAGGTTGTCATTGTAATTAGTTTGGGTAATTAGCATATAACACACACCATGTAAGTGCAGGCGCTGAGAGGAGGAGTAGCTGAAGTTCCACTGAAAACATGCTTAAGTCGAGACTTTGACGAAATGTAACAGATCAGCATATATTGTTCTCACGGTATTGTTTTCATATTATTGACGTTCATGATGGGATTTTTTTTTCCTTCCATTTAAAGGATGAAATCTGATCCTAACGTCAGACAAATGGTCGTGAACATTTCTTTCTACTTTACGAAGAACTATGCCAAGCACCATCGTGTTAGCGTTTGGGTGCCTCCATGAAGCAATGGCCCTTGACAACACGAATGAGCCGAACGGTGGGCTTTATTTTCATTTTCATTCGATTCATTTGATCTACAAATGGAAAACATGTGATAGACTCGACTCTCAGACAACTTTCAATTTAATACCAAAATTATTCCAATCTACTCTTTATATTTTGAATACACCAAACAATTAGTTTGCTGAGGTTGCATGTTTGGCCCCCCATTCTCCCATTTCCCTCTTGTGATGCTGTGTCATTAAAGGTTGAAGGAGATCTCAGTGTATTTGTTATCTGGGAACCACACGCGTAGTAGTTTCAATCAATTCTCTGAAAAACTAAGATCATCGGACTCTCGGTGGCACCATGGCCAAAGTTAACTCATCCCCTTTTTCCCCTCTTCCGAGTGTGCACAAACACAGCGATGCCGATAACCCGTCTGCAAATGTGCCCGACACAACTTGACTCCTACAAAAACATTTACACTTGATATCTTTTCTCCCCTCCATGTTTCTCCCAATGCAGGCTCATCGGAGGTTAAAGGTCAACGCTAAGCCACAGCGAGGCCACTGATCCCTGCAGCATCCCATGCGGTAAGTGAGCTATTTAGATGTACACGGAGAGCGGCAGTGTGGGAGACTGAGGGGAGGCTGTTATTACCGAGTGCCTCTCTGTTTCCCCAAGACTGTTTGCTCTGTGTGATTATTCTCTCCAGCTCCCCGAGCACCGCGCCTCCTGCCTCTGTGATAAAGATATTCATTTACCTGATATGAAAATCTTGTTCGTGTTGATCCCAAATGACTCCGGATAGAAGAGGAAGAAAGCAGGGGAGGTGAGAGAGAGAGAGAGAGAGAGAGAAGGGAGGGTGGGGGCGGTGGGGGTGCGTGCAGGGATGTGGAGAGAGAGAGAGAGAGAGAGAATGACATGAAATATTAATAGTGCCTGGGCCAATGTGACACCCTAAAGTTTGCATGATAACAAAATAAGGCCTTGCATCAAATGTGGGTCCAGGATTTGTATTGATTCGTGCACAAACCATTTGCCCAGACATGCAAGTCGGTGCAAGTGCAGGACATCAATTTCCCATTGGTTAGAATGTGTTTTTTATTGATTCGGGGGGGGGGGGGGGGAAGGACTGGGGGGGGGGGGGGGGGGAATGAATGAATGAATGAATGAGTAGCCGGCGTGCATGAGTGACCCCGTGTGCGTGTGTGCATGCATAAGGTTGTCGTGTGAACGCATGTTGCTCTGCTCTTTGTTTTTCTGCAAAGGAGGATCCCACAGTACACCCCCCCCCCACAACCCCCACACCCTCCCCCCCCCACCCCCACTTTCTGCTAATGACCAGATTCATATCATTTTAAGCGCTTCTGAACGAGGAGGTTCTGCATGCAGCGCTGTCATCAATCCACTAACTCTTCCACAGGGATGAAGTAGAGTGAGATGGATATTATGGCGAGGAGTGTGGCGGGCCAGGATGGGGTGGGGGTGGTGGGGGTGGGGGGCGTTGTCTGAATGTGTCCTCTCGAATGCATCCTCATGGTTAAAAGGGTAAAATGAGATGCGCTGGTACAATAGTCACTCCCCCTCATCACGTAGCCGGCCCATCTCCCCTGCCTTTATTTTGTTTGAGTATATGGCTCACTCATCTCAGGTTTTATTGTCTCTATCTCAGGGAGGCACCGCTGCCCCCCCCCCCCCCCCCCCCCCCCCCCCCCCCC
>JAFBJT010105696.1:0-43473 GCA_016785325.1 Chascanopsetta lugubris
TGATGATTATGATGAAAGAGCTAAATGTTCTTTGTAGTAGAAAGACACAACCTCGTGGTTACAAGTGTGGCAGGTCGTTTGGTTGGTCCAGTAGGTTGTAGGTTCGAGTCTGAATTGTTGGTGTGGAGGTTCAGAATTTCTCTTAGAAGGTTTTCATGTGTTCAAGAGGATGAAATGAAGGGGTCTAAAACTTGTAGAAGGCAATATGAAGAATTAGAAAAGTGATCAAGGGGGGGAGCGTGAGTGAGAAGTAACAGAGTGAATGAAAAAATATTTTCATTAAGTTTTATTTTTATTTTTATTTTTTTACGCGGGCCAGAATAAATTTAAAAAATGACAAAGTGTTTTTAAGGTGGTGGAGAAAATGGTCTGCAGAAATAAAATAAAAAAATGAAAAAGTGTTTTTAGGAGAAAATGGTCTGCAGAAATAAAATTTTAAAAAAATGACTAAGTGTTTTTCTAAGGTTGTGGAGAAAATGGTGGGCTGAGGACTTCAAAACTTCTCCAACATTTCTCCAACACTTGGATTTGAACTGGGAATGTGCCGATTGAGAGACTGTGACTTAAACACCTGCGCCACCAAGTCTTTCTACAGAACTATTCTCCAGGCGTATTTATCCAGTCTCTTAGGACAGAGGACTTCAAAAGGTCTCTGAGGTTTTGCCAACACTTGGTCTTGAACAAACAATTTGCTGGACAAGAGACTGTGACTCAAACCACTGCCAAAAGTTCAAAAGTTCCCCGAGGCTTCACCAAGAAGGGGAATTAAACCGGTAACCTGTGGATCAAGAGACTGTGACTCAAACCACTGGGCCAACAGGTCTTTCTTCTTAAAACGTCTCCAAGCGCATTTATCTTGTCTGTCAGATCTGAGGATTTCAAAAGTTGATCCGTGGTTTTAGCAACATGGAGAATCGAACCAATGAGCCACCAATCAAGGAGTTGCGACACAAACCACTGCACCACCAGGTCCTTTGACTTGAAACGTCTCCAAGCGCATTGATCTTGTCTGTCAGATCTGAGGATTTCAAAAGTTTCTCTGCAGTTTCACCAACACAGGAGCTCGAACCAGTGATCCACCAATCAAGGAGCTGCGACTCAATCCACTAAGCCACCATATCCCTGAGCTTGGCCTTTCTCCAAGCGCATTGATCCTGTCTTTTGAGACAAAAGAAATGATTCATTGGTCCTATTGATTACTTTGACCAATTAGTCAGTTGGGCAGTTCTTATCCTTTTCATCTGTCAGCCACAAACAGGCCGTTGCTCTCCGGTGGCTACGACGCCTCGACCATTTCCACTCTCGGGCCCCAAGACTCGCAACCTATCCCTCTGAGCTATTCGGCCACGCCCCTGACACTTTGGACCTTCTTTATGAGCCCGGTCGCCTCAGGTGTTGAACTGGCAATCAGTCGTCCAAAGAGTTGCAAATGAAACCACTGTGTCTCGCACTGTGACAAATACAAAAACTGAAATTCAAAGCAGCCAAAGAACAATCAATAACCTGGAGGAGTTGTTCAAGAATAACAGAGTAAGTAGAGAAGCACGCTGACGCTTCTCCTCCCTCGAAACCACTTCAAAGTGTCGAAGTGTCGTTCCCCCGTCATACCGATCTTTGCGGTCTGTGCGATCCTTGTCATCCGAGAAATGAAAAACAAAACCTAGATAAAGACATGAGACCATGAGACCTTGTGTGTCAGCCAGCCAGCGGCTTTCGCACAATCACACGTTGCAGGTACTGTTAAAATATTATTCTTTGACACAGGATCACGGGGCCACACGAACCAAGGCTGCACCCTGTGACCCAGTCTACTCTGCGCAGCAACAGCCGCTATTATGGGAACGTGCAGAGATAATTTGGCACCCAACCTGGGAAAGGACGAGGAGACCGGGAAACCAGTTCACAAGCATATTTGACTCCATCTCCCAAAACTGTTACAGTCAAAACTAAGGAGGTGGCGAGCTTGAACGTACAGATGGTGAAGCAAGGTCAGATAGATCAAAACATCTGCGCAGTAGAGCTACTGCGCAGAAACAAGGCTTGCGCTACCCAGAAGAAATGAATAGACATACTTCAGTCAGTTCAGTTAGTCGAGTGGCGAGGAACTGACTCCGAGGTATCGAGAGAGGATACTGTGCGCGATCCACTCGTGGTGACAGGCACTACTCTGCAAATGCATTGTATTTTATTTGTTATTCTTTGTATGATTGTATTATTCTATTCAACTAATTGATTTCATTGGAGTCAACGAGATTCATTAAAGGTCAACAGGAGACGGATGTCCCTCCTGGGATCTGGGATCCAAACACCGGACAGTACTTCACAAAACAAAGCTAGAACTTCAGAGTGAAATGTTAACGTGACATTTTTTGAAGCCAGGAACACGTGTGGGTTTTTGCGTAGCTTAGCCATTTAAGGTAGGTAGGATCATTTGAGGAGCTGAGATGACAATTCTACTCTTTTTAAGCAGCCAAAATCCTCTGGCAAATTTGAGCTGCACTTATTCAACACAGCCAAAATAAATAAATAACAGGATGGCACAAAATGTTACTAGGATCTCAAGTGTTAAGGAAATGACCTCATTGTGACTCAATGGTGACAAATGCCCAAAGATATCAAATGCCTTGGGTTGTGAAAGAGGTAGAATATACATTACTTACACAGCATTCATTGTGTGTTTTGTTTTTTTGTTTATAATAAAGGGAGGAGGAAGGAGTGGAACACAAATTCCGTGTTGTTTACCACATGTTGTGACTCTTTAAGAATTCTTCAAATTGATGATAATGAATAAAATATCACTGATATTTATTCGTAAAGCCAATTAATAAAGCTATGAACCAAAGTATTGACCCATGAAAAATAATGACCCAGAGTAATCCAAAACAATCAAAGAGGGATCGATCCTTTGGGGACCATGAATGTGTGAATTCACAGAATTTAAAACCTTCCTGTTACCTTTTTACCAGGTGTTCTATTGTCCCTCGAGGTCCCAAACATAGAGGAACACTGTTGTGACGCGCATCAGTGGGAAACTGCCGGTAAGAGAGAAAAATAAGAAGTATTTTACCATATATTCTGCATTAAACCTCGGTTGTACATTTGCTCTTCAGACCATCAGGTCAGATCTCAGTGGAAACGTCTTTCTGGAGAAAAAAACCCACAAAGTTCACATGGAAACACGTGTGGGCAGCTCATGCAGTTCTGGTGTGACGGCTGCAGACGGTGAACGGGTTCTATCGATTCGTGTCAGAGGAAGTTTCGGTGGTTGGCTCGGTAACGTCGAGGGTTTTGAGTGGAAAGGCGAGGTTTCATTTTTGAAGAACTCAGGCCACACGTGTGCGATGCAAGGCGTCAACACAAAACTGAGACACAAACTCATTTCATTTTGTTTTCACACTTTATTGTTCAACACATCACATTTGATTGTTGCCACCGAGAGCAGAGAGGTTTAGTCGGATTTGCAACGCGTTTGCAAAGACGCCTGTAAATGTAAATGTATGTACTGGCACCGGTGACGCTAACATGCTGAAATTGTTCAACATCATCTGGTGTCATATGTAAACATTTGCTCATTGGGACAATGATCAAAATGGAATAAATTCACGATGTAACTATTTCCACATTAGCATAAATAGTGAATTACCTTCGGTATGGGTGAGTTATTTTTAATCGAGCTTTAGCATTTTTCAATTTAATTTTCATATTGCATAGCTTAGCCACTTAAGTCTATTATACAATGTTATCATTTGTGCCAATAGATCAAATCAACCTGTGGGAGAACTTGCAGTTCCCAGAGTGGCCACTTGAGGCTCAATCCCCATAGACTCCCATGTTAAAATGGTAAAATGTCCATCTAGCATCAGTCTATGCTTTTTACTTTTTTTTCTTTTTTTTTTAACAATTATTGTTATTTATCTTTTGCAATGGTTTCTGTCAAACTTCCATTTACAAGACATACTTTTCATTTTTTCTTACATGTGTAATCAAAAATGATGATTGAGCATTTTAAATGAGCATTCATGCGGATTTACCTTTTGCTTGTGTATTTTATTCTCCATTTTTACTTGTAACATTTAGACTCATTTACATTTTCGCCAACATGATCACATTTACTTTTGTTTGCCATCTTGTCGTTTGCACTTCTAACTTTCCATAAGCATTCATTACTACTTACATATTGACATTTCTTATTTTCCTTGAGCGATGTTTCCTTTTGAAACTGTGTGAAATACGTATTTATGTCCGTCACATCTTTTAATGTTGGTTTGACTTGAACCCCCAACTTCTCACAGTTGACTCAAGAGGGAAACTCGGGGGTGAACCCCACATTAGCATTATGCAAGTACATACATTTGTGCTGTCTGCGCAACAGAAGGGGCTGAAACACTAAAGTTCAATCGGTGAGATAGTGGTTTTTAGGAGGGGGTGGATTCTGTTAGGTAGCAAAGTGAAATGCAACAACGCAGACACCTGTCACCAACGTTGTGTAGGAAGTTATTTCCATCATCATCTCACTTCACCGTAACTCTAAACACTAGCGCAGTCTATTCTACAGCTCGTTGATAAGCACTGAATGACATGTCTACAATATCACACCACAGTATTAAATCAACAAGCAATGCTTTTTTTGTCTTTTTTTTGGTTTTAAATCGTTGTAACGTAACAAATAAAAAAACTATCACAAACACCAAAACACCAATAGTTGTACACAGAAACCTGGCTTAGACAGAAGTAAGTAAAATGTATAGCGTGATAAGCATTTCTTTACAATTGTTAACTTCTTTATACTGTTCGCCTCATGAAAGTGTTTGTTTTGTTTGGATTTACTGTCCTTTATTTCTTGATGTTTGTCAGTAGGACTTGACCCAAACTACAAAATGGATGAATATGAGATTTGGAGGCACATACAATTCCTAAATCCCTGTTTAAACAGTGAGAAAATATTATTAAAGCTCAAGCTAGAATCTGCTTCAAAAGCCCGAGAACAGCTTTTAATAGTTATGATATAAACCTGATTATATACGTATATCTTAATATGTATTATCGATCTACCACCATAATGTGGTAGAAAGCGTTGGTTGCAATACGTTTAAAAGGTACAGTGTGTGGTACGAATAGTTCATTCATTCAGAATGAGCCCTTTAAGGAGATCCACTCTATGGTGGCGGCCATGACACTGCAGTAGCCCAGGATGGACAACCTTTCCTTAAGTCTAACTCTGCCACCGCAGGCTGCTCAAATCCCACAAACTATCCCACACACTACGGTTATATATATATATATATATATATATATATATATATATATATTTATAATATAATATTCAATATATCGTTATAGTCACATATTTAATATAATAATAGTTACTATGACGTATAGCGTAGATATGGTCATTACCATGATGGCTAATAAGGATTTTACGGTGCCGGAGGAGTGAGGTTTCCACAACCTGCACTCTACAAGCCTGTGAGGTCCACAATGGCTTTGATGAAGATGGTGTCGTCCCTCAGGTACGGACTCTTGCCGGCCAGTTTGGCCAGTGGACAGAACAGCGGGCAGCCACTGGCGATGTTCATCTCACTGATGGGCCGCTGGAAGGACGTGGACGTGACGTCGGGGCGGAACGCGTCGATGATGTGCTCCCTGTTGTTCTGATCCAGCAGCATGAGAGTGACCTGGAGGGGGGAGGGCACAGTTCTTAAAAGGTGCACGATTCCAGAATGACAAATCAATTATACAGAGGCCTGTTTACTAATGTGTAATCGACTTGCATTAAAAGGTGCAGTGTGTAAGACTTGGTGGCCTCTAGAGGTGGAGTTGCATGTTGTATCCATCGCCTCACCCTCACCCTTCTGGACATGCAGGAGAAGCTGTGGTCGACTTCAGTTGTTATTGAAACTCAAAGGTTTAGTACGTCCACTTTTGCCGTTGTAAAAACATGGCGGCCCCCATAGGGAGGACCGGCTCCTCATGTGAACACACATTAACGAGCTCATTTAAGGGAAATGGGGAAAAAATAAAACATTGAGGTGATCATAGATCAATGAAAATGTATGGTATGTAATTGTTTGCTAACATTTTTTTAGAAGCATCAAAAATGACAGAAATGTTAAACACTGTACCTTTAAAATGAGCCCTTTAATGTATATTTACACCAGGAGCGGGTCCACCCTATGGGGGCCGCCATGTTTTTACTCAGAGTGGACGCACTCAACATCGTTTGAGCTTCAATGACGACTGAAGTCGACCATGGGTTCCCCTGCGTGAACCCATGGGTGAGGAGGTGGATACAACACGCAACTTCACCAGCAGATGTCACCAAATCTTACACAGTACACCTTTAAACCTTTGCATTGATTATAACAACTTTGTTTTGTTTTTAAACAGGTGCGTGAGTGACTCTCACCTTCTGACTGAACGGCCACTTCAGCAGAGCGTCACAGCGCCCCCTCATGACCACGAAGAACAGCGAGAGGTGCGTCCCTCGACCCGTCCCGTCGCCGTTCAGGTACAGTCTCAGGCACATTTTGTAACCGTACTTGCTGGAGTAAAACGCTGAGAGGGCAAAAAAATAAAATAAAGAAATAAAGAAATAAAAGGAACAATCCAAATGTAAAAAGAGCCTGAAAACACTGTTATGTGAGACAGGACACTCCCTGACGCTCAAGAGGGGTGTAGTTCGGTGGAAGTTCCCCCGCTCCACACGCCAAGAGCTCAGATCATGTGAACCAGTGCCTCTCAAACTGGTCTGGGTTCAGGGACCCAATCATCGGCCCTTAATGACGAGCCGCGACCCAAAACCCAGGAAAACGGTTCAAATTCTCAAAGGAATTTGATGAAAACGACGGTGCAGTTTGAAGAACAGATAGAACAGAGTATCACTGTATGCCGACACAAAGAATGATGATAGGAAGTGAATTAAAAATCACAAGGTGCATCTTCGTGACACATGGTGACACAATGTACTAACGTACGTACCCTCTCTTTTACCTCGATGTAAGAAAATCCAGATCTAATGTAGTTATGGTCTTGCGTCTCACGTTTTTGGTCAATTAGCATTTGTAAACAAACATTAGCATCAGCATTACAGGGCATCATTGCCGCCTACTGGTGAGGAGTGTGATTACGCGGCACTCCCGTGCATTAAGAAAATCCTCTTCAAAATAAAAGCGTAGGGGATTATTCTTTTTTTCTTAAACCTTTTCTTGAAACCCAAAAGTGGGTCGCGACCCACCGGTTGGGAACCACATGAAACTCGTTGCACGTTCGAATTCAAGCGCTAGCAGAAGAACGTTTGACGAGTCTGTACCTGGCGAGAACATGGCCGGTGTTCGCCCGCCCACGGCCTCCTGCCGGCGCCGCGAGAACTCGGAGATCTTCCAGACGAAAACCCCGTCGAAGGTGCAGAACTGCAGCTCCCGCATCTGCTGCTCGGTCTCCGACAGCTGCAGGTCCTTGATGTTCAGCGTGCGCTCCAGCTGTCGCATTTTGTTCGACAGGTTTTCGATCTTCTCTTGGTCCAAGCGGTGCTGGTGTGAGAACGCCTCCAGCGTGACGGTGCTGCGCTCCACCTCCCGATTCAGGACGCACACGATGTTTTCCAAAGCCTTCACCTGCGGACGAAGATTCATTTAGAGTCGAACTCGTGGCCTGTGGGCCAAATGTGGCCCGTAAGATCATGTCATGTGGCCCGCGAGAGATTAAAGGCGCGTGATGGTCTAAAAATATAAGTCTAAAGCAAACATGGCCCATGAACTCTAGTTAATTACACATGTCACTTTTTACGTGTAGCAATACATTCAGTGTGTTTACATTTTCACATGTACGTCAATGCGTGTACAATATTTGTAACTTGAAGAACTGATGATTAAAGGTGCACTGTGTAAGACTTCTGTCACTTTCGTCACTTCCCTTCTTTTACAAGGAGCAGGTCCTCTCCATGGAGGCCGCCATGTTTTTACAGACCAACTGAACATCCTTCGAGTTTCTTAATGACAACTGAAGTCTACCATTGGTTCTCCTCTACGCTCAGAAGGGTGAGGGCGGGGCGATGGCTGCAACATGCAACTTCAGCATGTTGCAGCGGGGGGCGACGCGGCGGGCGAGGCGGAGCGCGAAGCGGGTCCCCACCTTTTTTTCTAAGTCCACTGGCTGCAAGGAGGCTGCGGCTCCGTTGTCCACACCGATTCCCTCCTCAGGAGCCCGGTACAGACCCAGGCCCGAGTCCTCCTGCCACTCCCCGGGGCCGGCGGCTTCCGGATGCACCCGGGCCATGGACAGCACCATGGGCAGCAGCAGGCGCAGGTGCTCCATGGTGCTGCTGTGCTCATGGTCACTCAGCTTCCCGTTCTCCGTCTGAGGAGACACATCGGAACTCGTTAGCGTTCTGAAATGGAGCCTTTTATGAATGGCCTGACATTTAAAAAAGGTGCAGTGTGTACGATGTGTTTGTGAGTCATTTTTTGTCATTTGTAAAAAAAAATAATAATATGACAAAACAATGACATACTGACATGTTCATGTATTTATTATCAGCTCACTTACCATGTATTTGCAGCCCACGTCACTGAATGGACAGGCGCTCTTGGACTTGGAGCAGGTTCTGGTGTGGTCGTTGAACTGAAGGGGGGGGGGAGGAGGGCGGGGGGGGCAAAGGAAATGTTACTAAGTGCTCCGACTCGGGTAAACATCAATTCATACAGAAAGAGAAACAAAAAGAGTTTTAGTGAGAGAAAAGAAACTAAAGGTTGTGGTAAAAGGAAAGTGCAGGAGGAGGAGACGGACTTGTGTTCAGAAGTGGAACATACAGGTATGCAGTGATTTAATCATTTCAATGATTCGATTGTTATGTGGATACAATGTTATATGTAATTTTTTTATTTTGGGTAATTGGGTTTTAATTCCTGGGTAATTGAGCCGTAAGTCCGCTCTACCATCAAGCTAAAGGGTCATTTGAGTCCAACCTTTTCTCTTGGGATCTTCTTCTTTCCACAGTCTTTGCATTGCATGGGAAACTTCTGGCAGATTTCATCGTGGGCCTGAAACAGACCAAATGAGGGGTAGAAAATCAGCTCATGCCCATTAATGGAGAGGTGCAGCTTCGCCCCGGGCCGATCTCCCCCGTCCCCTCACCTTTATTTCTTTAAAGCTGAAGGTGGTCTTGCAGTACTTGCAGTTGAGCGTCCGGGCTTCACACTCCCTCTCGCTGTGCCGCAGCTTGTCGGAGAGGAGGATGAGGTTTTTGCAGGCCTCGCACTGAACCTTCTCAAAGTTGCAGTGGCCCTCGTGTTGAGACTGTAAGATAAAAACATGAAGAATATAAATAAAGGACAGGGGTGCTTTTGTTATGACTGCACTCCAAAGGGAACAATGCTTCACACGCAGGCGCCACACGTCTGTTCATGATCTTCCAGGTGAATGACGGTTGAGCGTGACAATGATTGGCGGCATTTTAACTATTCAGGCCAAACAAGCCCAGTACATCTTGTTTTTATTTCCTTTTACCCTCAAACCACACCCCTGACAAACCTTGTGAAGATAAATGGAATGAAATGGGTGTTTGTGTAAGTGGGTGTGTTGACAGGTGCAATGTGAACGTACAAGTTGTTCTGCTCTTTCACATACATCTATTATCTCCACAGCATGAAAAGATATGAGGGCGGACATTATGATTACGATAGTATCAGTGCAATTCAAGGTCGTTGACCTCGCATGTTGTATCCGTCACCTCACCCTCGGCCTTCCGAGCGCGCAGGAGAACCTGTGGTCGACTTCAGCTGTCATTAAAGCCCAAAGGGTGTTTAGTGCGTCCACTCTGGGCTACTGTGAGAGTCACAACTTTAAAGTTTACACAACCTTAACTGAGATATATATGTGGTTGCAAAATATTCGCTGAGGAAGTGAGATTAAAACATCTTCCACAAATCCATCAAAAAATACCTGCAAGTCTGTGTCAGAAGTGGAAATGGAAGTATAAAAAGCAGAAATACAAAAGTAGAAGTGCAACCATCGTGTTCGTGTTCTTAAAAACTGGTGAAATGTCTTGTTTTGCAAAAAAGCAGGGAGAAGAAGGGGGGGCAGAGCTTAACTGAGAGGTGGAGTCTCCTGGTCCCGATGCGTACTTCCTTTCAGAGTGACTACCCATGGCGGCGCGCTGAAGGCCTCACCACATGGAGCGACAGGTAGGCTAGCCTATTTTTCACTTTCACCGCTAACTTCCACACCGACCACACACCGACAAGTCCAAACTACACAAAATGACCTTTAATGGCATTTCACTCCCTGCCGCTCCACCTGCGCACCACCTTAAAACACGTTTTCCAGCCGTATCGAAACGCCCGACTGTGGGTGTGTAGCACGGCGTGGATCGTCCCCGGTGACAGTGCAGCAAAGCCGTGAACAGTCACACGAAGGTGTCGATGAATTAACTCTGTGAGTCGGAAAAACAGGTTCCTCTTTAAGGGCGTCACGTTTGCCACACATGCAAATACCCATGGTTACTCCACACGAGTCCTCCATTACGTGTCGACACCCATCCAGCTCACAGTTGTTCACAGCCACAAACAGCATCAACATCGCGTGCAAATCGAGGAAGAAAAAACGGGGAGAAATCTCTGAAAGGTGCAGTGTGCAAGAGTTCTGTCATTCTTTTGGTGGAAGAAAAGTGACAAAACAATTACACATTGACATTTTCACAATCACCCAAGTCCATGATTCTCACACACTAGCCTTAAATGAGCCCATTAACAATATAATTGGATTGACATGAGGAGCGGGGTCTCTCTATGGGGGCTGCCATGCTGTTGCAGGAGCCTAAAGTGAAGGCTCTCAACATCTAATGACAACTGAAGTTCTCCTGCATAGGATCTGCATCTTAGTGGGTTAAGGAAGTGGTGATGGATGCAACATGCAACTTCCCCTCTAGTTGGCGCAATATCCCACACATTGCACCTTTAAACGAAAAGTTGCTCAGCACTGGGATATTTACGAGTCACTGGGGGAAGCAGAAGCTGTCACGTTTTTTCTGCAGTTCCTCAAACCAGAGTGTGTGCGAAGGGCAAGTCGACACCAAACTCTGTTTCTGTTCTTCTTCCCTACAGCTTTTATAATTTCAGTAGTCCCCTTATGACTCTTTTCGTTTCATCAAATCGGCAGTTTGCCGCCCACCGGGGATCTAATCTGTAATCTAAAGTTGAACTGCCTTTTCTCACATGGTACTTTCCCACTGAGCTGTTGTTAAGTAAGCTGGGTTGGAGCGTGGGGGGAGGGGGTGGGGGTGGTTGGTGGGGTTGGGGACTTTCCAGGCGGGTTGTGTTTCACTTCCTGTGTTTTTCTGCGGTGTAACATGAGCACCGTGTCTAACAATGTGCTCAATGCGAGAACTGAAAGCCAGAGGGTGGAGCTCTGAGTGTACTGGTGTAGTATGTGCATGAAGTGACACTTGTGTGTGGTTTGGTTAAAAGGTGCAGTGTGGAAGGTTTCGGCCTTTTTTTTGTCACTTCTTGAAATATTACAAAGCGATTATATCCTGTCATTTTCGTGAATTTCGGATCACCTAAATGTTTTATTTATTTCTCCATTACCCTCAAATGAGCCCATTAATGTGTATTTACATGAGGAGCGGCTCCTCTCTACGGGGGGGGGGGGGGGGCGGGGGGCGCCATGTTTTTACAGTAGCCCAGAGAGAACATACTACACATCTTTTGAGTTTTATTGATGACCGAAGGCTACCATAGGTTCTCCTGAAGGGTGAGGGTGAGGTGATGGATACAACGTGTAACTTCACCTCTAGGGGTCACCCGGTCTTACACATTTGCACCTTTAAAAAGGTCAGGCACCAGAGAGTGAGAGAAAACAGGCAGACTCTAAGCAAAAGAATGATTCGATGTGTCACCTCGTATTCTTTGATGGAGCCCGTCCAGCTGCAGCCCTGGTTGAGACACCTGGCAGGCAGACTGGCGATTTCCCGCCCTGCAGCATTGTCTGGAAAGGCCTGGAGAAGGAAGAACAACAACAAAGGGCTGAAGTGAGACCAGACATCAGAGCTGGTGGCAGACAGAGGGGGCTGGTGAGTAGTTTGAGGTTGTGGTGAGGGAAATCCCCTTGTAATGTTAGAGCAATGTGGGATGGGAGTCATCCATTCTCTCCCCAGCAGGTCGGGGGCCGGAGACGTTTACACAGAGGGTGCTTCGGTGAACTCACCTCGTTACTGTTCAGGATGGAAATCGGCTCCTCGTAGATTTCCTCTTGACGACAGGCCTCGCAGGGTTTTGGCCCCGAGCTAATGAACAAAAACAAAAAAAGAAAGGTGTGACTTGACAAGAATACTTTAAATAACTTCCTGAACCCAAACCTGAAGCCGGGTTCAAGAATCAATCAGTGGTTAATGCCAGAAAATGAGTCACCAAGGTGGTGGATGGTGTGAGAGAGCATGTGATTATGAGAATTTAATTATCATCTGACATTTCTGCCAAGTCACAGTCAGATCATGCTCTTTGTAATCGCTCCATGCACCACGGTCTCACAGGACTGACCCTGTTTTAGTTAAAGGTGCAGTTTGTAAGGTTTGGGGACCTCTCGAGGTGAAGTTGTATAATGTTGGTAAACTCGGTTTTGCAGCCAAAACAGAAGAAGAGGGGGGAAAAAAGGGATCCACAGAAGCAGCAGCAAGCAGAGGGGGGACGACAGGATGTGCTGTATCCAGTTAGAGAGATACCCCCGGTTTACCTGGTGAGCTGCTTGTAGCAGTGTACACAGAAGCGGTGGCCACACTGAGCCTGAACGGGCTTCCTCAGGACCTGGTGGCACTGCTGGCATTTGTATTTATTCTCCATGGGCACCGAGAGGACGCTGAGCGGGATCCCCATCAGAGAGCTGGACATTGATTTAAGGGCCATGTTGCTCGGTCCACCCTGGAGCTGGTTCTGTAGAGGATTGAAAAAAATAAAAATAATAAAAGATCAAGAAAATAAAGTCTTAGCGATCAAACACAAGTAGATCTCAACGTTCAATTTGTGTCAAAACAGGTTGACCACGCCTCATCGCTGAGCCATTCACTCATCAGAGTCACAGCCATTGACCTTGACAGACATCCAAACCCCAACGCTAACAACGACGCTGAAAACATTCCGGTTGGTCATGGGAAAGAATAATACAGCCGGGTGATAATGAGTACGGTTAGAATGCGCTAGGAAAAAATGACTAAAATCTTACACACTGCTCCTTTAAATACATGCAACTGGTTAGAGCGCAGCTTCCAGTCAGAGTAGCAGATGACAGATGGTTGTGTCTCTGCAGGCCTGGGACTTTTACGACCCCCGAGGATCCTGCCAGATGTCAACGGTGCAAACAAGAAACGCGACAGGACGAGCCTCCGCTCGCGATGCAAAGGAGGAATGGCTCCGTTGTGCCATCAACACAGATAACAAGGTTTTGCATGAACATATTCAAAATAGTTGGGTCTGTGGTTGTGTGCAAGCAAAACCTGTTCGTGAGAAGAGCAGTTTTGTTTTTCCGAGCAAATTCATTTTGCTCTGTCAGGAAGTAGTCATGCGGGTGATTGATTGATCTACGAGTACCTCTCGAGTGCGAGAGCTGCCAAAGATCAAGAGCAGAGATAAGTTTCGACAGACCATGCGGTTACTTCGAAGTAAGATGGGGAGGTTACAAAATAGGGCGGCCTTCCGAAACACACACATTTCAAAACGTCCGTTGGTGTAACTGTCAGTCTCATCGCATTTAAGAGCTCTCGTCCCCTGTCCGAGCAGACGGCTAACTAGTGGGATCGCACGACGCTGGGCAAATTCAAATAAACACGCAAATAGGAGACATGTTTTCCTTTCTGTGTTCAATCGATTTGGGTTGCGGGTCCGAGTTTGAACGAGAAAAGGCAAAAGTGATGGCTCCACCCAGCGTTACAACTAACAAGTACAATACAGTCAAGCGCTAGTTTCATGTGTGGTCCCGATTCCATTATACTTTAACAGTAAAAAAAAAAAAAAGGACCACGAGCCACAGTATGGACTGTATGGACAGATCTACTATATATTGTTCATTTTGAATATTTTTTGCTTGCAGTGCCATCCGGTGGTGGTATGAGTTATGACACACCAGGAAAATTGAGGGCTGAGGAAACTTGTTTTTTTCAGGTCAACAGACGTGCAGGGCTGTTTAATGAGGTCCCTGGAGGCTGCAAACTAACTTTCGCTTTCAACCATAATGCTGCCGCAGTGGAGGCAGCTGCATGGGGGAATTCTCAAATCCAGACATTTATGGGGGAATAAAGACACTGACCTCGAGAGGTGAAAACAAACACAATGTCTTATTAAACAGATTTTCTGCTGACAGTTACAACTCTGACAACAAGAAGCAGCGTCAACAGGATGTGCTGCCACCGTGTGACTTCACTAAGAACAGCTCGCTTTGCTGATGATGCATTTTAACCCCTTATTATGCTTATCTTGGGCGACAGTGGTTCAGTGGTTGGAGCAGTTGCCTTAAGAAGCAAAAGTCACTGGTCAGAATCCTCCTTGGGCACTGCTGCAGTGTCACTGGCCCTGACACCCCGAGTGGCCCTGTGCACACTGGTGGAAACACCTGTGACCCGGTTTACTGGACGGGCGGTTGAAGATGACATGACCTTATCCTTTCATGCACATGTCACACGTTTGATAAAGCACATGTTGCAACCTTGTGAAAGTTTGAATGAGTTCACACTTTTCTGCTGAGCTGTTCTATAATAAAGTTTATGGAAGTGAAGATAAGAAATGTGGGGCACGCAGTAACTGATCTGCCGTAGAACTAAGAGACTTTATTTCCTCTTTGCAGAGTTTATGCACAGTACACACGCAAGGGGAAGTTTTCCATATGAGGGAAATAAATATTACACAATATTTGCAATGCAGATGCACGAAATGCATCTCATTTGTTTGATTCAAAACTACAAAAAGTGACCTCTGAACTGTTTTAACCCTAAAACAATATCATTATACTATTAAAAAATATCGAATGAAATATGTCAGAAATAAAAACTTCATCTTTATTGAGCTGCACTCTTTTACAACTTCTAGAAAAATATTCACTTAGTCATGCGGAGTTGATTGTTATTTGTTGTTAATAAAAATCATGCATGTGCAGTGAGAATGTACAGCAAACAGCACACTCTGCATATCCTATCAGGTTGCAGTGACTTTGAAAGGTCACCTTTGAAAAGACAGATTGTTGGCAGGCTGATTAAAAGGTTGCTTATATGATCTGAAATTCATTTTGTAAAAAAAAAATTAAAAAAAAGAATAAGGCCAAGGGTAGTGAATAGTGCCTCCACCTCTCCACTTATGATGCCCTCATACTTTTGAATGTCAGTCCAACCCATATTTAAACCCTTGTGATGTTTGGTTACAAAACAAAACAAGCTGGGACTATTCAATACAAATATGACGACACCCATGGAAACTCTGGTTAAACCTGAATCACTGTGTGTGGGGGGGGGGGTTTGTGAATGATTAGTTTCACAAAGTTTCTGCTGACGTGGCAGAGAAGTAAAAACTATCCATATCCTTTTTTTGGGGGGTCAACTGTCCCTTTAGCCAATCAAAAGGTATGTTGGGAAACATGAGAAATACTCCTGAAAAGAAACTTAGAAGAAAATGAAAGGCTCACTGTGGACAAAAATGTAGATTTCAGTTTGAAACCAGACATCAGCTTGTCTCGTACATCACGTACATGTTACATGAGCACGTCTTTCCTCATGATCATCATGGGACAGGGACATAATGAGTGCATGGGCCACATGACTGGTGATTAACCCTTAGTCAGAGAGTCTGTGACCTCTGACATGGAAGGGCAGCGTCTCTCCAGAGGCACAATTTGTGCAAACTCATCTATAAAGTTCATATATTCAGATTGGATTCTATTTTTTTCCAATAAACTTCAGATAAAAAGCACTTTTGCACAGTTTGGGATGTAATTCAACATTTTGACAGGAAAATTCTTGTTTTACTGAACAGGCATTTCAATGCCCAATATCGCTCATATGCACAAATATCTAAGTCTTGTCAGCGACTAATGATCCGTATCAGCCCTTATATGACTTGTATCAAGTCTGATGGAAAACATTTAAAACAGCCCTGCGAAGAAACAAGATGAGCCTTTTGATGTCTCATTGGAAATGATCACAATCACAGATATGTTTCCTAAACGATTGCCTTTTGTCCTAAACACTCTATTTTTTCCTCAACAGGGGCAATGGAATGTTACTCACATTCACATCTAAGCAACCCTGATGTTGCTCAATGGCATTTGTGGCGTCTGCTCCTGGCAGAGCCTCGGGTTGCTCAGTATGACACAACTCATTGTAGTAACGCAGATCTCTTCATAGGTTGTTGCACAATCAATCCTCCACGTTTCTCTGCGTTCTGACAGGTCGGACGTTAAGGGCCGTCAGAAGCAAGTCAACACAAGTGAAGAAACAAAACCAAGAGCAACGCGTCAAAGCGAATTCAATGAGGACAAACACTTGGTTGACGTGTCCATGGACACGCTGAGAAGGTCAAGTATGAATCCGGTGTAAACAGTGAGTGGGTCGAAACCCTGTGACCATTGAGTTCATGTACAGTAACAGTGGTGACCATGTCCTGGGTCTTTGTCTCTTTGTGACCCTGTGATGACTAAACACACAGCAGGGCGAAGCAACAATAGGTCCAACGTCTGTCTATAAAAAGGAGCTGTGTATTGATCGTTATCACAAAAGGATAACTGGCATTAAAGCATTAAAGATACAACTTACAGCTAAGATTTGATGACTAAGACAAAAAAAGCACAGGTTTTGGAACCATATGCTGGGTCTCTGTTGTCCTGTAAAGACTCTACAAACTGAACTTACAAAAACATCAGTTGTTATTGAAATAAAGTTGTTTTTTTAAAGTCCATCTGGGTCTGTTTGTTCCTGTGAAAACAAACTAACTAACACGAAAAAAATGAAGTGAAACAAGTCCGTCCTTTGTCAGCCTGGAAATAAACACTGAAATAAGTGACAACAAAAACACTACACACAACTTTCCCCCAAATATCTGACATGTAACTTTCAAAAGAAAGGACAATAACAGTCAGTTTCAGCCTCTCAGGACGTACACGCACCAGAGTGAGTGATTCAAAACCAACAAACAAATGAAAACACAAAGTTGTGGACAGAACCAGTGTCCTCAGAACAACACGTAAACAAGCTACCACTGCAATTGACATGACCAGCTGTTAAGTTCCAGAGGCAACTTGTGGACGTTAAATCCAGCTCTAACTCATAAAAACACACATCCTGTGTGTGTGTGTGTCTGGTCCCTGTGCCATGTTGCTGCTCGGTATCCCAGCAGACTGGGTCTCTACTCTCCCTCTCTCCCTCTCTCCCTCTGTGGGTACGAGACTGTCTCCTCTCCCGCTGTCTCCTTGTCTCCTCTCCTCTCCTGTCCTGTTGCCCTACGTTCAAAGCAAACTGGGTTGTTATACTCACCGAGACGGAATCTCTCGCGCATAAGAGCGACACTCTTGCGTGCCTTAGATACGTCCACGTCCACGGCAACACCCCATGACCCACCCACCTCAACGTTTATAAAGCTGCACCACGCGCACTTTGCCTCTTAGTCAGCCAGTGCTCAGTTAGCATATGCCGAGTCACAGCCATGTCTTTGTAACCCCTTTAAACAACTCCCCCACTTTGTATTTTTCATTAAATTCGCGTCACGGACAGCTACCTGGAAACTCTACGCAGCTAAACTTCCCTTTACTTTGCTGTATTTTTTTTTTTTTTAATAAACGGCAACACAACTTTACCCAGTGAGCTAATATTAAAGTGCTTAGTTATAACTAGCCACTGGGTTAGCACGCTGCTAACGTTGTCGGAGGATTTTAATGGAGGGCGGCTACAGTCAACTAACCTTGTCGTGTGTTGTGTCTCCGTTACGGCGGCGTGAGAAGGACAAGTCATTCCCCTTAGTTTTGTACGTTTCTCTGGGTTGTGGGTTTGTTTCTCTCGGCGGAGGAGAGCGGAGTCGCTGTTTCGTGTGAGTCGAGCTTACGGGGCTTCGGACAGTCAATTGCAGTGGCAGGGCAGCCCTGAGGTGGAAAACGAGCGTCCCTCGCGCTAATTCACTTGACAGTTGCTGCACTGCTGTTCGCAATGTTTCAGCGTGTTTGTCAACGTCTCCAGAGGTTGACTCGCCAACATCACGCTTTATTTTCGAAAGGTACGACTTTCTACACGTGTGATTTGCGCAGATTTTGGCCACAGGGGGCAAGCAGTTTATTTGATATACGTAATACGAATGTATTTGATGTGAACGTGACTTTGTATCAAAGCTAAACGGTTAGCATAGCATAACTAGCTCTGTGCTAAAGCTGTTATGAATAAACGAATGTGTCAAGTCTCTGCTGCTAAAGAAGACAACCATGGATATTCTCTCATCAGTATTATATTTGTTATGGAACTCCGCACTCAGGTGTTAGCCTGAATGCCACAGTGTTTATGTTTTGACTTTAGCTTCTCCCTGCTAGTGCCACCTTGCACTCTGTTCAAGTAAATAACAGCTTTTTGTTTTGGTTTACGACATTAAATAAACTGTTGAATTGTACAAAGTACTTGTGTGAGGCAGATGATTTACAACAGAGAGCACTTATAAGGTTTGTCATTAATGAATCATAGATAAGATAAACCATGGGGGAATTCACTTGTTGCAGCATCAGGTTGTCAACATTTAGGTAAACAAAACATGTTCTAACAGTAATAGAATTGTGATGATAAATAAAGTGAGCTGCAGTGGAACAGGATTTGTACTGTATATGTGTTTTATAGAAGGAAGTATTTCGAATCAAGCTGCATCTTTGAGGTCATAGACAGCGCAGGGATTGTATTTAAAGGTACAGTGTGTAGGATTTAGTGACATCTAGTGATGGAGTTGAACGTTGCAGCTAAATACCCCTCACCTCAGCCTTGCTCCTCCAAACATGTAGGAAAACCTGTGCCTGAGCCTCCACTTATCATTCAACTCAAGGTGTTAAGTTTGTCCATTCTGGGCTACTGTAAAAACATGGCTGCCTCTATGGAGAGGACCTGCTCTGGATGTAGATATAGGTAAAGGGCTCTCTCTGAACATAATCATTCATTGATAAAGGTGATTATTTAGTCATCAATTATGATCCTTTTAAGTTGTTTCAGAGCTGTGCGCACAAACGCAAATATGAGCGATGCAGCACTTCTCAGAAACACAGTTACAAAGGATGTGACACACCTACGTCTCTACATTTAGTAAATCATGCACGCATATACAGAAATAATTCTAAATTCACTTCAAATGTATGACACGTTGCTCCACCCGTTCCTCTGCAGGACGCATCCAGCCGCTGTGCAGCAGCAGCAGCAGCAGCAGCAGCAGCAGCGAGTTTACAGCCAGCCACCATGACGGTTTGTACCCCGGACACATCCCCACCACCCCCATTCAGAAAGCCCTGCTGGCAGTTGGGTCGGGTGTGGCTGCACTACAGAACCCCTACAGACATGGTGAGAATCTTACATTACAACCCCCCCCCACCCACAACACACACACACACACACACACACACACATACAGATTTTCTTGAATTTATTTTAAGATGCACAGTGAGGAAGTGGAACACAAGAAAAGGAATTTCCTGCTTACATCCTCATTCGCCTCCACATTTCCTGTCTGTTACGTTGTCAGATGAAGAATTTTTGGAATTAGAAAAATTAAATTGTTCACTGAAATCTTGGCTCGGAGAATATTTTTGTTTTGTTTAGCAGTAAATCTAAAGTGAATGTGGACATGCCTCCTGTCAGTAGTTTCATTATCGTTGTCCCTCAAGGCTGAAATGACAACAGGGACTCTAACAATGTCTTTTCTCAACCGCTATTAGTGTCAGTTGCTCTTTCAGTCTCGAGGTCTCATTTAGAAACAGAAAAGAGGGTGCATGAAATTACCCCAAAACCCCCAGCAACAACAACACCGCTTCTCATCATCAATGATTTGTGTATAATACCCCATGAAACAACCTGAGTAACCGCTGTAAACAGGACCCGTCGTCATTTATACCCGAGGGCCACCGTAGGTTCTTTTCCATGCTTAGAAACGAAACTGTGAGGGGAGGAAGTATTCCGATCGCCCACAGAGGGTTACCATGGTTACACGTCTTCATTGTCCATTTATTCCTGTGTATTCACAGACATGGTTGCCGTGCTGGGAGAGACAACGGGACACCTCGCATTGATAAACCTGAGGGACAGGATGAGAAATGACCCCGAAGGCTACACCGTCCTAACGTGAGATGCCATGAACTTTCCGATCGAGACAGTTTTGGGTTGTTGTTGTTGTTGTTTTTTTGTCGCCGTGATTTAAACCTCCGTTTTCTTTTGCCGCTTGTGACAGGGAACGACCCAGAATCCGACTGTCCACGCTCGACCTGACCGCCATGGCCTCGCTGCCCGAGGGCTCCTTCGGGAGAGGATACCTTCGTTTTCTGGACCACAACGTGAGTGGGTCCGGTCTCCGCGCTTTCCCGCGACAGCGCCGAGCGGTGTCAGTTCTCACGCCCGTTCATCTGCTCCCCTCAGCGCGTGACCCCGGACACCCGGGCGGACGTGAGGTTCGTCGACAACGAGGAGCTGGCCTATGTCATGCAGAGGTACAGGGAGGTGCACGACCTGTTGCACACCTTGCTGGGCATGCCCACAAACATGCTGGGTGAGTCGCCAGGAAGCGCCCTGCCAGATACGTTTCAAACCCACGGGCGTCCTGCAGACATTTGGCATGGAAACATGGATGGTGATGATTTAAAGGAACTGTTAATCCTCGATGAGCACCTCCCAAGATTTAAGAATTGTGTCCATGGTGGATTCTGATTTCGCTTGGCAATTCTCGACGGAACGGAACCTGCCCCGTGTTTGCAGATCGGCTGTCTCTACCTTCAAAGTCCCCTCGTTTTTTTCCATTGTTGTTCTGACCTGACAAACGCCAGCGGACAAACTGACAGCTCACCAGACACGGAAAGTAACACATTGATCTGCTTCGCTTTGGATGAAAGCGTCTGCGAAGTGTAGAATTGTAGCTTGATTTTAAAAAAAACAGGCTCCAGTAGTTCGAGACTGCTGCTATGGATGACACCATAACCACATTACATCAGGTCACCTCAACTCTGCCTCAATATCACAACGACCTGATCTCATGAGGGACAAACTGCTGTAGTTTCATCACAGATGTGTGTTTTTATCACAAGGTTCTGAGTAACTTCCTCCTTTTTCTGAAATAACACGTCTGTGTTTCTCCTTTCGCCCACTGTTGTCCAGGTGAAGTGGCAGTAAAGTGGTTTGAAGCCGCTCAGACCGGTCTCCCCATGTGTGCCCTTGGAGCCGTGCTGGGACCACTCCGGCTCAACGCAAGGTACAAACACACTCATGTGACGTCACGGTGTGAAATGGAGAGACCACTGGTGGAGCAGATACCGATTCAAGTGGCAGCTGCTCACGTAGAGTCTGAGACATTCCTCTTGTGTATATAAATAGTAGTCTCTTTACAAAATAAAAAAAATTAAAATCCCAGGCCCTCCTCCGCACAGATGGCTACGTGTGCACCGAGGGGCTTTCCGCAGCCGCTCGAGCGAGCTGATTACAGTCTTTATCTACAAGCGTCATGACTCGCGTGAAAGCAGCTTCAATGAACTTATTGAATTTACACTCAACAAAGAACAGAGCTCAGTGAAGAGTGAAGCCGAACACTATTCTGGTGATGTGAAAATCCCTTTTTTTAAACCAGCGGAGCTTTTCTGTACCATTTAACCAGACGCCCGGGCCGACCGAGCGCCAAGGTGACGCCCGGTATTCTCTCGGTGCCATTCTGACCGTCTGGTACGTTTGGGTCTGGGTCTGGCACAAGTGTGCAATGACGACACCGGCCGAATCGTGGCAACCAGCGTAAATCCATGGCTACACCGCGTGACGATCGAACGTCATCGGCGCGCGCCATGCGTCTGTCGCTGTTGACACGGTGAGAGGGAAACAGTGAAGCGGACCAGTTCTCAATACGGCCTGTGGAAGAATAAACAATGGACCATAAAACCGTTAATCATTCATCCTTCCTCATTCAAGAACAGTCAACTTCCCCGCGCCTTTTGGATGAGGTGTCTATGACAAATATCCTGTTCATTGTTCTGTCTCATCTCTAAAATGTGCTAACACCCCCCCCCCTCCATCCACTTTGTGTCCCCGTCCCTCAGCCGGGTGCAGACGCTGCTCACGTCTCTGGGCCCCTGGGCGCTGCGGAGCGGGCGGCGGGCCCGCTGCGTCCTCAGCGTCTTCTACGAGAGGCGGTGGGAGCAGAGCCTGGAGGAGCTGCGGCGTGAGCTCAACATCGAGCCGCCGCCCGTCATACCGAGCACGTCCAGCAGGAGGAGCACCTGAGGAGAAAGAAGGGGGAATGGCGCCACTACAGACTTTTAAAAGAGGGGACAATCCAAAAACATTTCAGAGGAAGTGTTGGTACTAAAGGAGTGAGGACATCGGGGATTTTCATGCTCGTCTCACTCATTCATAAATTCCAAAAAAACAAATCTGCCTCAAGGCGTCCAGTCATTTTATTATGTTTTAAGGCCGGCGGACGGGAAGTCTGCTTCAAAGACCCGCGTCCCGTCTATGACTGAGATTGCGGTTTGATTTAGGGTTATTTAAACTGTGATCCTCAGAGGTGTCACTGGGGTTTTCACAGACTGTATTTACAGCACAAATGATACTTCGGTCAGAGTCTAGATTCGATTCGTACAAAATTCAACACAAAACTGTTGTGTTTATTTCAAAGTTTAACTTTCAACATGAAATAGAAATAAAAATGAATTGAAATTAGCTGCCTTAAGCATTGTAATAACTCAAAACGACTAAGGATACGTAAAGTTTCATAAAGCTTCGTAAAAACATTTTTATTAGACTAACTTTATAGGCAATACAAATCTCTAATTGCAGTTGTTGAAACAGCGTGTGTGTGAAAGGAGCAGATGCTGCACTTATCTCTTGACTTATCTCTGTATCATCACACTGTAAATACAATCAGCCAGTACCAATGTGTGTGACTCAGGGTTCCAAGAAATAGTCTTTCACCGTGCAGATAATGAATTCAGTATGTTTGACCCCTCCATGAAACACATGAGGTCAACTTTCCATCTGAACTGGGTGCGAACCAGGAGAAACCGAGCCCCTCAGTCACATCGTTCAGTTTCTCTGTGACTAATTACAGATAAATGTAGTTTCAACGTGACGAGTGACACTCAACCAAATGGCATTGAAATGTGTCAAGGTACTGATAAAAGAAGCATGAGCGGAATGATGCTGTGTCCTTCCCCTAAATACACCCGACTTCCTCTTCCGACCGAACAATGGACAACGGCAGCTTCAGTTTATAGAAATCAACGGGGGTTTCCTTTGTCCGTTCGGGGCTACAGTAGAAACACCAGTATCCCTAACAACAGCTATGAAAAGGGTAAAGACAACATCGAATTATTTTTTTTGATATCTGTGCCCATGGAAAATGAAATCTTTCAACCTCACACACCGGAGCGTTCATTCCATATGATTCCATGTAAAGTATCGTCAGTAACTGTCCTTGGTCCTGAAGGAACCTCTTCACCTTTTGTTGCACTGGTGTCACAGTGTTTCTCCTGAGACCCGCCGCTGCTCCCGTTTCCGGATGTGGTTGGATGGGACTCTGCCGCCCTCCAGTGGTTTTAAACCGAACCTGCAGTGCCACAGCGGTTATGACTTCAGTGTCGCGGGAGTGACCTTAAGACACCAAGTTATGAAAATATAAAAGGTATTATTCATTTTAATGGCAAGATATTTCTTACACAAATATAATATCGTGGTGTATGTAAACTCAATAAAACGAGATAAATCATGATGAAACTTAAATATTACATTTCAAAACACTTCATAAGTGTCTATACTCTCATTTCAGGGAGACATTTTCTAATAATAATAATAATAATAATAAAATAATAATAATAATAATAATAATAATAAACTGTTTAAATCCAACAATCATTTGAAGAAGTCAGACAATCAAAGTCAACTTATAATAATCAGTTTACTGGGAAAAACAACATTTACATTCATCCTGGATCAACCAGCATAATCAATATTTTCTATCACATGAACACAAAAATCCACATCAATTATTATATAAAGACTCTTATTAAAAGCTTCATAAAAAACAGTCACTCTCAGTCACAGTTGAACAACTTATTGTATCGTCTGATCAAAAGATGAATGATCAAAAGAATCTAGCGCAGCTAAGAGTGAAAATACAAAGAGGTATAAAATCTCTCTCCCTCCTTCACATTTTGACAGATATGTTTATTATTATATACGAGGCACATGAGGAAGTGAAAGAACCTGCAGTTCAAAGGGTGGCCACTTGGAGCTGACTCCCAAAGGGAGCAAAGCCCCAGAGACTCCCATGTTAAAATGCCCAACTTCAGAGGTCAAACATGTTGAAAGCCGGTGCAGAGACATTTTTTTTCTAACTCGTATATTTCTGAAGTTCCACGTACTTGAGGGCGTGGCCTCTTGGCTGAAAGTCTGTGGCTCCGTCTGTGCTTCGCCTCGTTGCCCGTCTTTTGGATGAACCAGGAAGTGGGAGGAGTTGGGCGTCGGTGCGATGGCGACGAGTGATCGGCTCCGGGGGCCGCTCTGCAGAAACCAACGGGCGACGTCGCGGACGCTATCGGGATGGACGTCGTCAGTGCACGATGGCGATGCTGCGGTCGGTCACCGCGCACGCCAGCAGCAGCGGCGCCTCGAACTGTCGCGTGACACAGTGCAGCACGGCGCCGGCGTCCGGCTCGAAAAACAGCAGCGTCTGACTCGGCCAGTCCAGCAGCACGCCGATCCTCCGGGGCGTCTTCACCAGCGGCAGGGCCACCTTCTCCCCGGCATGGCAGAAGGAGTAGTCGCCGTCGTAGCGCGACAGCACCCAGGACTGGGCGTTGTGGCCGAGCCGGGCGTCGTCGCCGGAGCCTTTGCGTGGCAGGGCGGCGTAGCACACCCCCACCTTGAAGGCGGCGCTCTGCCCCACGTCCACCATCCAGCTGTGGGTGCCGGACGACGCGGCGAGCGAGCCCAGCGCGTTGGGCCAGCAGTCGAAACGGCCCGGGTCGTACTGGGGAGGCGGGCGGGGCCTCTTGCGCACGAAGGTCAAAGTGCAGCAGTCGTCGGACAGGGAGAGGAGGGGGCTCACCGTGCGCTCGTCGAACTTCACGCGCGGCGATGCAGACGCTGTGTGTGTGGGTGGGGGGGGGGGGGGGGGGGGGGGGGGGGGGGGTTAGAGGGCGTCACAAACTGCTGCGTCACAAGCTTTTAACCTGGAATCATCTTGAAGTGTCATCTCTCTCAGATCGGACTCATTTGAAAACCAGCTCCCTTCATTTCTTACTCTGCTGCTAACACGGGGGCGTCACGCACGTTTTAGTTCAGGGGTCCACGTTCAGCCCAATCGGATCGCAGGTGGGCCGGATGAGTCAAATCAGAGCATGACTACCGATGAACAACTTTGTTTTAGTGCAAAAAAACCCTGAAACTTCTTTTGAAATAAGTGCAATTACAAAAACGTGTGCATTGCAACTTACAGATCACGGTGTATCTAGAAAAAACATTTGTCACAGGTATGTTGGAAATTATGAAACCCGATAATCTGAAATGAGTCTGAAAAACATAGGCTCGTGGGCCGGATTGGACCCGACGGTGGGCCGGTTTGGGCCCGTGAGCCGTATGTTTGACGCCTCTCATCTAAAAAGAAGTAGTTCCCAGTATTGGGATCAATAAAGTCCATTAAAAAAGATTCTGACTTTGATAAACAGTGGACCAACAGATCAAATCAGAGTGTAAAAATGGGTGCACCACGGGCGCTTAAAGGTGCAGTGTATAGAATTTCGACCATTTTTGTCACGTCTAGAAATATCGCAAAAACAACTACGTACTGACATTTTCATGAATGAATATTTTGAGCTTCGCTGGCAACTGAAGTCTACCACTGGTTCTCCTGCACGCTGGGAAGGATGAGGATGAGCTGATGGATAGGACGACAACTTCACCTCTAGATGTCACCAAACCTGACACACTGCACCTTTGAAATACTTTTAAATACACACACTGACCGTTCGGTCCGAGCAGCACCGCCGTGGCCCACAGGCCTCGGAGCAGCTGGCTGTCGCTGCAGCCTGGGTTCAGGTTGAGCTGCTCCGTGTCGCAGGGCTGCCCGACGCCGTCCGCCTCCTCCACCCTGACACAACCACAGAAGAAGAAGAAGAAGAAGAAGAAGAAGAAGAAGAAGAACAAGAGGCGTTATCTCTCGGACACCTCCTCCGACACAAGCATCGACGGGCGCGCCGCGCGACGAAAGATTACCTCTCGGCTATGTCCTGGACACTGTTCTGAAAGACGAGACGGGAAAAGACAGATTACTTCCTGGGCAACATTCTCGGGGGGCAGACAACCCCCCCCCCCCCCCCCCCCCCCCCCCCCCCCCCCCCCCCCCCCCCCCCCCCCCCCCCCCCCCCCCCCCTCCCCGTGCTCTCTCACTCACCACCAGCTGTGCGTCGGGCGCGTGCGTGAGTGTGTGCACCAGACGCGAGCGCGTCTGCGTCAGATTGGACAGGGCCTGGTTCCAGTGGGCCCTCTGGGTGAGGAGGCACTGCTCCACCCGCTCCTCCTCCCTCTGCACCTGCTCCAGGAGGCGCTGCTCCTCCTCCTCCAGGGCCTCGCGGGCCGCGCTGACCTGAGCCAGCACCTGCTCCCTCATCCTGCTCGCCGCCGCCTGCGGGGGGGTGGCGGGGGGGGGGGGGTAGAACACGATGGGAAAACTCCAACACTCGTTTTCAGACCGTTGACATCCTGTGACCTCGTCGAGTCACACGCTCACCACCGTGATGATGATTTATACCGTTTATACGATGGTGGGATGAAACTTCTAGTGCGAGGTGATGTCATGGCGGATGAGGCCAATAGGGACACGGAGAAACTTGCAGTTCATAAGGTGGCCACTAGAGGCTGGCTCCGAGAGCGAGTCAAACCATCACCATAGACTCCCATGGTAAAATGGTCAGTTTGAGTTTTTGGTCCCAATTAGTCACGTCACAACTCTACATATATATGTAGCTATAACAATAAACACTCTGCAACCGCACATCTTTAAAGAAACACTGGTTTAGTGGCTTTGTCCTCGTTATTTGTTTTTCCCACCGTTGTTTGCTCGAGGTCTACTTTCCTCTGTGACTTCTTAAACTCCACGTGCACGCCCTTTACGTCGGCATGCTGACTTTGTTCACAGAGGTTAATGAATAAAGGTGCACTGAAAAGGGGGGGGGCAGAGGGGCAGTGTGGTTTGGAACAACCGGTTACAGCTCAGGGTTCTAAAACACGGGTACGGTATATCTCAGTATTTCTTAAACTCTTAAATTGCATTGCATAATCATCCTTAGAAGAATTGACGAGGCCCTCACGTAAAAAAGGTCTTGTGTAAGGGGAGAACTCGCCACATATCCATAAACACACAGATATGGGTTGTCACATGTGACTTTTGCACAACGCTGAAACAGCCAGAGTCGATACTCTGCAGCCGAGTCCCGGCGTGGGCTCCACTGAGCAGCGCGCGTCACCAATGATGCTTCCATTGTGTCTCCCGTGTGATTATGGAGGAGTTACTGTGTGTTTGAGTGGGAGTGGAGCATCCAAGGTATTTCTCACCTGAAGCTTTTGTTCTTTAACTGTCAGCGTCTGGTCGATGAACTTCTCGATCCTGAGCGCCTGCAGCTGCATTTTTTCACACACATCCACCAGTTGGTTCTGGTAGAAAACACACACACGCGCGCGCACGCACACATGTAGACACACAATGAGCTGGAGACGCAACAAGAATATCCTGTCTTTTCAAATGCCAGGTGGAAGATTCGGAGAGCAACAGTGACACACCCAAGACAGAATGATGAACTTCTCACATGTTGTGTTGTTTCAACTCTTACAAAAGATCCCATGATATACATTTAAAAGAACTAGATAATATAAATGTCAAAAGGAGGAGACAAATAGTCAAATACACAACAGAAGTTGCAATCATTATTAAATTAAAAGGAATACAATGTTCGTGCAGAGGACAACAACACAAACCGAAACTAACCCTCAGGTGCGATTTATTGCAGCCTTTACAGTAAGTGGGCGGGGCCAGGGCGCAATGGCATCAACTTCAACATGATTGGCCCTTGAAATTCAGCGAGCTGACATTTGACTTTAAAACTATGAATGACACTAACGATAAATAGGAAAATATATTTGAGATATTGTGTGATTATTAGATATTGTGTGGATTTGCTCGATACATGCAGCGCCCCCCTCTGACAAGGAGTGTAACGATCATGTTAACGTGACAGGTTTTCTATGTTATTGATTTTCTGTGTTATGTTCTGTTTTTGTGTTTCCTGTCATGTCGTACGTGTAAAATGTTGTTGGCAGATGAGTTATGAAATCATAAATGACACCGTGTCCTTAGATGTTTTTTTGGTTTGTTTACTTGTTTGTTTGCGTGTTTTGCACGTATTTTCCTCACCATTCCTGGTCCTGGCTGACTTTCCTGATAGGACACTTACATTTACATATGAATGGACTGAGATTACTGTCGGTTATGCATCAGCGTGAACACTGCCCCCTTGTGGCCCCTGAATCAGAAAATTCTTAAATCCACCCCTGCTAACTATAACCTGATATTCACTTTGACCACTTGTCCCACTTGAAACAAAATGAAAATCACAGACTCGTCGCCTGTGTATGTGTATTATTAAATATCAGCACACTCACCCTGATCGCTGTGACCCTGTTGGTCAGAGGGGTCACGCTGTGTCCGTGGCACGGGCCCACGATGGCGCAGTGGGAGCAGATGAGTTTCTGCTCGGTGCCGCAGAACCAGTCCAGCTCGGACTCGTGCTCCCCACAGAGTTCCCCCTCGCCGGAGAAAATCCCGGACTCGGAGTCGGAAGGAGAGGAGGCCGCCGCGGGGCTCTTCGCGTCCCCCTTCACCCCCGCCCGCACCGCCTTCCCGGACGAGGACTCCGTCTTCGCCCGGCTGTTTAACACAGTGAATATCGGCTGCTCGCGGTCCATGTTCCGGCCGCTGTTCGCGGTGTTCAGGACGGAGTCCGGCGGTTCTGTCGGCGAGGTGGAGCACGTCAGTTCACAGGGGACGTGCTGCTCCGACATGACGCGGCGATAAGAGAACAGGTGCAGCGGCGCAGTGGAGCTGCTCCCCGGCTACGGTGGAGCTCAGGGTGAGTCACAGGTGGAACAGGTGAGCGGAACCCGGAAGTCACACGGACGCCTTAGGTCAGAGCACAAAACGCTAACTGCTTGATTTTTTCTTACTGTAAACACACTGTTTTTGAATACGTTTTTTTTTCTCCCAATTAGGGGAATAAATGTAAGACCGTGGATAACAGGTCAAATTTGTATCTGTACATATATATTTTTTTACAGTATTCTATATCATGTTTTAACGTTTAGCAGCAGACATGAATCGCAGGGAAACACCGGTGTTATTAATCATTTGAATAAAGGTTGTCATCTGTTCAGGCACAGAGACTTAATTAGTATCATTAGTAACACCTGTGTTTACTTGCTATTACATGTCTAATGACACAGGGTGGTAATTATACTGGATGTTTTGTAATGTACTTCAGTACAACTTGCTTATTGTTGAAGTTCAGTTGACGTGATGTGTTGTTTGAGATTTGCATCAATTTGAACAAGCCTAAATATTGTCTGTTACTGCTTTGTTACAGTAGAAATGTTTCACTGCAGACTTGTTGACATGTAAACCCAAATGTTATTCATTTGTATCATTAAAGATTCTGTTCTGTTCTTCCACATGTGTATATAGTCAGTGTTGTGGCTTTGATTCATATGATCTTTTTGGGATGTTATGTAGCCCCTAATAGAACCACATTTGAATTATGGATTAAGACTTTTATTTTTGCTTCACATCATCAAGTTGATTGAGCTGAGATCTGATATGCAATAGTATTATATCATAAAATTCATTGCGATGCATGCTTGTTCATATTTACTGCTGAGTGGTGGGTTTATGTATATCCACTCGATAATGTGAGGTGATAGTGTCGTATACCTGTTCCTATGACAAAATTAAAAGAGATTTACATTGTCATTTTCTGACTATTAAAGCAAAGATATACAGGCTATGGTTTGACATTTAGTCTTATAGTAACACACTGTTGTAACGAGACTTTCCAGGGTGTATAGCTGGGATATACTGTTGTTTCACCAGGAGTACACCCAGAGATCAGAGCCACGCCTCACGGAGGAGACAACTGTGTTTGGCAATAATGAGCCACACCCAGAGTGTGGAGAAACTCTAGAGAGGAAAATGAACATCATGAAAGATGGTATGTGACTGTAAACAGTCAGGCCCGTCTAGTAAAGAGCTGCTGGTGTGGCAACGCTGGGGCTGCTTTAATATAAATGGCAAGAATGGAGGGGAAAAAATAGTGTCACATAGTAACAAGAAAAACCTGATATCCCATGGAACTGTTTTCCTCTCTGTCACAGCCCCATCTCAAGTCTTTGCTGACGCCACAAGTAAGTTTGGGAGGAAACAGATAGTCAATTCAAAACCAACACAAGTAACACATCTCCCTGCTCTGCTCATGCCCATGTGTAACCGGATACAGGGGCTGTTACTGACAGAACCGTGCCTTGGGTGGTTTTGTACACATTTCACTTTGAAATGGGAACAGCAGAGATACAGGGGCAGCATTGTTGCACTGCCGTGAAAGAGTGTTCTGTCACTGGTAGAACTAGTAAACAGGAGACAAATGGCACAGGTGATCAGATCCGATGTCAAAGAAATGTTTGTGTGCTTTGGAAGAAATGACATGACACATGAGCCCAGCTGGTATTTGACAAAAGATGCAGGAAGAAGGAGAAATTAAACAGGAAAAGAATGTTAGTTTTAATGCTTCTGTTTCCAGGTCAGATGACAGATTCATTCTGTATTTGTCATTAAAGGATATTTAGTTTGTTGGTGTAACTTATTTATCTCTGCAATATATCATTTGAACTCTAGAGGGAGTTAAACTACCTTATTGTGCGTCTAATGTGTGGAGACTGAATTTAGCCATCAAAGAAATAGTTACAAGATGCCTTATATCACAGGAACAACACAACATTATAAAACTCTTGGATCTAAGGGGCTAATGTGTCACAGTTGTGATTAACTGTTTTGAATTTCGGAATAGATGAAATAGTGAACAAATGTAATAATTCTGATATGGGGAAAATTTAATATTTAATGCAACATCTCTAAACTCAGTATCTATTTTCAGGTGTAAAGTTTTAGGGAATCTTAACAGCAAACAATGAATATGCTATAATTCATAATTGAGTGTATATTCATTGAAGTTAACATATTGTCAATGTTATATTGGAAGAAGGCGTTTCACCAAAGAGGCCACCATTTCTTATATCCTGGCGTTAATCACATGGAACTATCACTTTAAACAATTTGAAATGTGATTGGGTGAAATAATACCAGTTATAGCCAATTAAATGGCAGCATCAATTAGATATACACAGACACATGTTATTGGGTATCTCCCCTGTAAGTTACATATATTTATATAAAAATAGATAAAAGATAAACGATTGTGATTTTGCGTTGACTTCCTTGTTTTTATATGAAACCGTGTATGTGTGTATTATTGTCTGGTGGTGAACAGTGTGTGATGCAGTCATACATCGTCCATGTCCTGCATCAGGCCTAATTTCGCTGTACACGTCATAAACAATGACGTCCAGCAGCTCCTCTGTAATCATTTAATAAAACCTCATGATCCCACCCAGCTATCAAACATTTCGCGGGAAATGGATGGTCGTGGTCACGAGAGTGCGATGACGTAGTAGTTAAAATAGAAGTCTCTGGCAGATACTCGTTGGCTATTGGACGGCGTGGTCATGCGCCCGCAGTTAAAAAACGTAACGTCCCCGTTGATTGGACACAGCGCTTAGCGGCTCGTGGCGCCCCGCCCCCGCCCCCCCCCGCCCTCAGCTGCTCGCTCGCTCGCCTCTCCTGCGCCAGCAGCAGCGGTGTGTGTGTCACGGAGGCTGGGCTACCGCTGCCGGACTGACCCGGAGTCAGCGCGAACACCCAGACTGGCATCGGGGGCAGAGGGGTTGCCCCGGCGAGTTTCACACCCGAGCGCCGTTGTGGTCGGACCCGGAGCTTCACCCCTAAACCGCCGCCCGTCCTCCTCATGTCGGACTTCAAGCTGGGGATCGTGCGGCTCGGCCGTGTGGCCGGGAAGGTGAGCTGGATCCTAGGGCTGCCATGTGCGGCCGGGGGAGGGCCCGCGGGGACCACAAAAGACGCCAGAAAAACACATTAGGAGCAGAGGAGCCGCGACCTGTAGACAGTTCTGTTGTTTATCTACCCCCGTAGACATTGGCGTGGCGAAACCGAGCCTATTTTCGCTGCTTTTGAGCGGATTAGAAAAGCCGGCCGTGCCGAGCCAGACTTGCTTTTCTGCTCCTCCGCCGCCGCGCAAGTCTGGCTAAGAAGCTAACGTTAGCTAGCATGTTAGCTGCCTGCCTTAGCCGCGGGCTAACGTTAAACGAGGGAATAACGACATGGCGGCACGCGCGTCGTTGTTGTTTTTTCCCCTTTCCCGTCATTCCCGGTGTCCGGTGGCTTAGAAGCGCAGACGACGCTGGTTGTTTACGTGTCGGCGCTGGCCCGTGTTGTCTCGCGGCGGCGGAGTTAGCAGCGCTAGCTAGCTGATGTGTGGATTACTCGGTCTGCTCATGTGGAAGCCATCGCCATGCTCCATCAACCGAGTCTTTTGTGCAACGTGACAAAGCACCGGCAAGACGACTCGGCAGCTGGGGGCCACAACCCTCCATCGCGGCGTTGCTACCGTTGCGTTAAACGCGTTGGAGCTTCGCTGGAGTGTATTAGCATGAACACACGGCGGTAAAGAATGGCTCCCGGCTGCCGCTGCTGTCACAAGACTCGCACACTGGGAGATGAGCGTTGCAGACGGTTGAGTTCGCCCACCTGCTGAGGGACGCTGATCCTCGGCTGCACTCGCACACAACTTGGTGCTCGTGGGTCTTTACAGTTGTCTTGGTGCAGCAGTGTCACGTTGCATGTGTCGACCTTTCGGTTTGTGTTGATCCGTGATCCACGAGGCTGCAGGCTCCCACCTGATGACACCCAGCCCAGGGCGCTGTGAGGGGACCGGAGCCGGTTGATCCTTGTTGTGAACGTGGTGTGTACTGGTGGAATGTCAGAGTCTGAGGTGGTGATCTTTGTGGCGACGACGTGGGTTCATGCTGCCTCTGTTTTGATTGTGTTGCTCCTTTAATGTACGGTGTGTGCTCCAGACAGTTAAGTAAAATTAGAATATGTTGTCAAATAGTGGCCCCTGGTAACATACCACCACCCCAGGGGGTCGTTCTTTTTCTGAATTAACTAAACTAGAGTTGAATTTTTTCTGAATCGATCGAATCGTGGTACAAGTGGGTACGATTTGGTGACATCTTTTGGTTAAGTTGCATATAATCGCCTCGCCCTTCCCATTGGACCATGCAGGACAACCTATGGCAGCCCTCACTTGTCATTAAAGCTCAAAAGATGTTTAGTACTTTCACTCCTTGCTACTGTAAAAAACATGGCGGCCCCCATAAGGTGGACCTGCTTCTGGTGTAAACTTACATTAAAGGGCTATTTTTAGGGTTATTTCAAAAGATTCCGAAATAATCAATGGCTGCAGCTCTAAACTAAATATTAACTATATCAATTATGACTCAAAACCTATCTGTTCAGACTGGCATGTTCCCTGTGACCACAGACTGCCGTGTCCGCTCTGTGTTTTGTTTTTATGTGGTTTTGTTGTGTATATATGGAAGGTGACCATAGGTGTCTAGAAAGGTGCCTGAAATGTATTATTATTAGTGGCTGACATAAGGTATTTCTATAGCTTCATCCTGGAAATCATTCCAATGTACCTTTTTAAAGGGTCCTTTCTATGGGGGGTGCCATGTTTTTACAGTAGCCCAGAGTGGGCATACTAAACATCTTTTGTGTTAATGACAACTAAAGACAACCACAGGTTTTCCTCTTTGCTCTGAAGCAAGGGTACGACATGCAACTTCACCTCTAGATGTCACCACTTTAAAATATCAGGGCGTCATTTTTATTTAGCGTTGGGAAATTTGAGCTTTTTTGATTTTCTAAATTGTGACAAAGACTTTCATTTTTCCTGGAATCCCATATTGTGCTTATTTGTTTTTAATTTGAAAATATTCACTATCAGCCCTGAATATCCAAATCTAGTTAAACTGCATATGTGTGCACAGTAATTGATGGTATTTGTTAAATAACCTGGTCTCTATTCAAAAGATTAGATACCATCACTGATGTGAAGTAAAGATGGCAAATGATTTGACTCCGGCAAATGCCTTTTAGTCAAATGTACATTTTTAAACTAATTTGTTTGAGAATGCTTCAAGGTGAATGTTTTTAAAGGGACATACTATCATATTGTTGATATGGTGCGATTCCATGCGAGTTCATTTAGTCTCTTTGACATGTCGCTTTTGTGCCGGGCGAGTTTATAAAACTACGCTGTCCTTGAAAGAGTTGTACTTGAAAACACTTTTATCGCAAAGTCACCTTCCAATTTTCTCATTCCAGACAAAATACACACTAATCGACGAGCAGGACATACCACTTGTGGAAAACTACGCCTTTGAGGTAAACGCTTTCATCTGCAAGTTATGTTTCTGATGATACGTTTTCTGGTATCAATCCCTTGTATTTTATTTTATTGTAAACATTTTTCTTTTTTTTTTCTTTTCCAGGCTCGCATGGAGGTAGACGCAGATGGTAACGGAGCAAAGATCTTTGCCTATGCTTTTGACATTGGTAAAGGCCGCTGGGCAGGGAGGCCGCTGCACGAGCTGCTGTGGTGAGTAATGGCTTCATTATATCGGCTGCAGGATAATCATATTGTTTCTTATGGGCCCTGGAGTGGACTGACTGTCTGTGCGGCTGACAGGACACCTGTATTGGCTGTGACGTAACAAGAAGAGTTGCTGACTCAGCAGTTCTTATCCTTGATAACTTCCTTCTAGTTGCCTCAGTCTTTCACATGTGTCTTGACATCTGTATGGTATCATCACCATCACCATCATCACCCACCCACAGCTCTGTCAGTGCAGAGCCACAGTTCTAACATTGTAAATGGCAGCACTCTAATGGCCCGACTCTTCGCCTCCTCCCAGGGAGAAGCACCGAGGAGGCATCGCGCCCAGTTTTCAAGTCATCCACATCAACTCCGTCACCGTGGACAACCGGCTAGACAACCTGCGGCTGGTGCCGGTCGGCTGGAGCCCCAAACCGGAGGAGATCTCCAGCAAGCAAAGGTAAGACCGCAGGTTCTCTCCCTTAACCCAATCCAGTGTGATTTATGAAGGCCCCCCAGGGGGCTGACCCGTTTCTGTGCCCGAGCAAAAGGAATCATTTCTCATAAAAACACATTTTCTCTTCCTTTCTTTTTTTTTTTCATATACTAAAGTTTTAAAACTAATACTTCTGGGTTGTTTTGGCTGCCACTCTTCCTAGATTTATGGGTTTTGGGTTTTTTTTGTTTCATGAAAAATGACCAGAGGTATACCCACTCTTTGTATCCCGGGCTCTTGAGGCTCAAATGTTATTGAGAGTAATCACAGTTGAGAAGGAACGGACCGAGTTTGCAAGTGACTCTGACTTACACAAGCTGCCGTTTGCTTTTGCCATAACGTCTTCTCCGTCTCATCCAGGGAGCAGTCTCTGTACTGGCTGGCGATCCAGCAGGTGCCGGCCGACCCCGTGGAGGAGCAGTACCTGGAGCTAAGTCGCACGCGCTACTACAACGCTAACGGAGAGCTAGTGGAGGAGGAGGAGTGCTCCTGCACCTACTACGAGTGTCACTACCCTCCCTGTTCACTCATCGAGAGGAGGGTACGTACCAGGAAGTGTTGTATCACCTCACCCTTACTCTCCCAGACATGTAGGAGAACCTGTGGTAGCCCTCCAGTCAAAAGGTGTTCAGCATCGCCACTCAGGGCTACTAAACATAAAACATTAAAAAAAACATGGCGGCCCCCACAGAGAGGTTTTTTTTTTTTTATGTTGTATCGATGTGCATATTGTTTCTTAGATAATTCCCCCCAAAAATAACTACGTTCCCCCCCGTCTTCCCCTCAGCTCCGGGAGTTCAACATCTGCGGCCGCTGCCAGGTGGCGCGCTACTGCGGCTCCCAGTGCCAGCAGCGGGACTGGCCCGCCCACAAGAAGCAGTGTCGCGAGCGCAAGCGAGTGTTGGCCCTCGAGTCGGAGCCCGAACGATGATCTGCCTTCATCCTTTTTGCTTTCGGAAAGGATCGGGGGAGAAATCGGGTTGTGGGGCGGTGGGGGCGGGGGAGGGGACGAGGGATTGACTTGTGGGAAGGGGGAAGCGAGTATGGAGGGTGACATGGGGAGATTTGCTGAAGAGAGACAATTGACGGAGGGACAATGTAGGCGTCTTGATTTGTTTGGATCCGAGGGGAGAAGGAGGAGGAGGATCGGAGGAGGAGAGGAAAAGAAGAATAAAGCAAAAAGACTTCTGCCACTTCCCAGAACTGGTAGTTCTCCATAGCTTGCTTTTCATTTGGATGACCGGGGGGGTGTACTATTATTAATTATTAATATTATTATTATTTTTTTGTTTTGTCTTCATTTTTCTCGAGGGGACACTCCCTCGAGCTCTACCTGCTGCTATGGTTTTGTATGTGAGGGGTGGGGAGTCGTCTCGTTGTTGAACTGGACAAGCTTCTTTGGACCACAGTCGAACACCGACGCAGTCGCTGTCATCCACTTCGTTTTCCATCGCTCCTCCACCACAGCCGCTCGGGCGTGGCGGCGTCTACGAACGGGGATGGGGGAGGTTGGGAGTTGGGGGGGCGCCTACAGCATTTGCCCCGTTCGAGCTGGTACAACGGGACATGGACCTTTTCACTGTATCACTCCCTCTCTGACCTCTGGTGCGCACGGCCACCATCTTCACCACACCTTCGCCACCTCCCTGTCTTGTCCCGCTCGCCACGCAGACGACATGCATCAAATAAACTTCACTGATTGAACCACACCACCAGTATTGAGTGTGTGTGGGTGTGTGTGTGTGTGTGTGATTGTGTGTGTGTGTGTGTGCTGCCAATATGTACTGAAGGACATGGGAATGGTAAAATGTGTCACAGGCCAGACTTGTCTGTTCTCATCTTAAGGGGCCATACTATAGAATTTTAAATTTCATATTTAACCAAACCGGATTAAAAAAATGGTCACTTCTGTAACACAAGTAGTTGCCAACTAAAGGCTTTACTGTTTTTCAACAAAGTTTGTTGTTTTGAGTGCCCAAAGTCGAAAGAAATGGACATTTTCAATTTCACCCATGAGACGCCGTTTCCTAATGTCGATCAGAGAATTTCAAAACGTTTTCTTCCATCCAAAAACTGAATTTACGTTGTGTCCTCTGGAAAGTGAAAGTGAAGAACCGAAGGTCTTCTCTTGATCTGAATCCCCTCTGTAAGACCGACTTTGCAGCGTTCAAACACACCTGTCTTCTCTCCTGTCTTCTGCAGGTCCATGGTGTGTGTGTGTGTGTGTGTGTTGGGGTTGGGGGGTTGGAGGAGTTTGCGCTAAGGTTATTTTTGTACAGAAATGGAGCTCTATTTATTTAAAACCTTGATTGTGAAATGCGCTTTTTGTCCTGGTGATGTTTGAAGGCAAACCGTGTGGATACGTGTATCATTTCTATGGTGGGGGAGGGGCTTAATGACTCGTTCCTTGATTTGTTATCGGATCCTCCCCCTCATCGCTGCACAGCATTGTACCTAAATCTTCCACGTGAGCGACGTCTCCGAGTACACAACTTGAATTTACCCCCTTTACCCTTTTAGTTGTGGTTAATGAACAGAATCATTTCCTGTTTTTATTTTCTAAGACACGTTGATGTAAAAGTGATCTGTCAGATCTATCCTTGAAAGGCCTTCCTTCCTTCCTTCCTTCCTTCCTTCCTCGTCTTACCCACAATGCACACCTGCTTAGACGTGTCGTTGTTCGGTGAGGAGTCCACATACTTATTACGCATGTGATTCACTGATGTACATGCAAGCTGTCGATTGTTTCTAGTGTGTGTGTGTGTGTGTGTGTGTGAGTGAGAGAGAGAGAACAGGTTTTCAACACTGCACTAAACCTCAGCTCCCATGTTAGCATATTTGTTGTAGCTGGGCTGAAGGGAGGGGGAGGGGGATGGGGGGGTGATTTGGACAAGAGTGTACAGATTGTGTCTGAAATCCTTTTTGTTTTGTAAGAATATAAACATTAATCACCCTAGAAATAAAGAGCTACAATATCTGAACGGCAGAAGAGTTGGGGTTCACTGACGGTTGCTTTTCCAATGTTAAATGATAATAAATAAAATGAAACCTCATCTGCTGGAGTCGAGTGGCGATGATTGAAACGCGCAAAGGCGAGTTCGAGAGCGAGGAAAAGACCAACGCCTGCATTGGTCGGACTTTCCGCCTCCATCTGTCTGTGCTCCGTCCATCTCGTCTCCTCTGGTGTTCGTCACCAGTCATAGATGGTCAGTAACACGAGCCTCTATGTTGTTGACCACTTCTTCTTCCTCATCTCCTCTCTTCTCTTCACACCTCACTTTGTGGCTGAGCCCCTCCAGACCCACTGTGGGGTCAAAGGTCAACAGAGAGGGGTTGCAGAGGTCAGCGTGTCATGTCAGGCTCAATTTCCCCACATTATACACACACACACACACACACACACACACACAGAGGCGAGGACATCTTCATTAAGCTCTTTGTTAAACTCTTTGTTTACTTACTTGCATTTCCTGCCATTTTTGACCCATTTACTCACTTTGCTGTTGTGCTATATATCTGTACAAACTCCACAGCTGCAGTACCTCACCCGGTCCTGTAGGTGTCCGTAGCGGTTCAAGTAAACCGCAGGTTATATCCCGAGTTGTGCTTCTTCTCTTGCTGCACGGAAGTTCCATAACAGCACGGCCACCGTACACTCACACACACACACACACACACACACCATGGTTTTATAACACTTGGATACTTCCTATTACGAGTAAATAACTGAATGAAAAAGCGTGGAGCTCCTCAGCGGATGTAAACATGGTGAACCTCGGTCTGACCAGAGTGGACGACGCGCTGGTCGCTAAACACCCGGTGGGTTTCTCGCCTTTGTACCTTTTGTTGCTGGAGGACGCAGAGAGACAAACACACCCACATTCACAGAGTCCACGGTCTCTACATGTCATTTCAAGTGTTTCCTTGTGTCCGACTCTCAGGGCTTAGAGAGGTACGCGGCCTGTCAGTCGCACGCCTTCATGAAGGGAACTGGCACCTTCATACTTTGTGAGTACTAATGTTTTTTTTTGTTTTTTTATGACATAATTATCTTTCTTTAAAAAAAATAACTGACTGCACCCAACGTTTGATTTAGAGTGAAGTCGAATTTCGTTATTGGCAGGAAATAGATATGACATGATTGTTTTAATTATTAGTGTGTTTTTCTCTGTGTTATTTTTATTACCTTTATTATCCTTTAAAGTATTGTTGTTATTTTTTTATCACGATGATTAATTCCTGATCTTAAATATCTGAATTCTAATGACAACTCTTACACAGCGGCACACATATTGAACTGACCTTTAACCACCTCTGGGGGGCGCTGTAAGCCTTTGTAGTGTCACCACTAGCAGAGTGTATCCAGAGTTCATCATGGAGTGCTGATCATCACATTATTGTAATATGATCTGTCATCTACATTGATGGTAATCTCCCTTTTGAATGATATCAAAACAACGATGAACTAAAACGACTCTTCAATTATTATGAATTTCCGGCAGTGACCTGATAATCCATCAAACTTAAATAAATAGTTATATGTACAGAAGATTAGAAATCTGTAGCTTTTAATACATTATTAATGCTGCTATTAACCTTCTTTTTTTTTATACAGAGACATACACATCAGTTGCTACCAGACAAACACTTCATTACTCCAAATCAATTAAGGCTGAATTCAGAGTAGATGGTAAAAAGAATTCTAAAATATCTTTGGGTATTGTAACAATTTATGGATCCTAGACTCTTATTAAAAATGTAATTCTTTACCATTGCCCCCTAATATGTCATTCACTTGGCTTCAGTCAGTCAGGTGTGAACCCTGTGGTGTGTTTTGTCACCGTAGGTGCTGCTGGTTTCATTGCAGCTCAGACGCTTTTACAGAAGAAGCTTCCTTATCCTTTCCACTGGAACCTGTTCATTTCCGTCGGTGAGATGTGAAGCGAGAGCTGTAAATGGATGGTTTGAGGCCAAATGTATTTACATCCAGAGAAGATGCTCATCCAGCCTCTCTCTCTCTCTCTCTCCCTCTCTCTCTCTCTCTCTCTCTCTCTCTCAGTGTCGTCCTCCGTGGGCAGTTACACGTTGACTCGCTGGGAAACTCAGAAGTGCTCCGATCTCTGGCTGCTCCTGGAAACGGGTCAGGTCCCGGACAGATCTCCACCTCAGCGTGAGTTCGGAATGCACCCACAGACCTGCTCAACCTGACCCAGGGCTTTTTAGATCAGAATTATTTTTTAATAAACAGCTACTCCTCCATCTTTATTCCAGCGCCTCCACCAGAAGAACCGCAGGGACCCAGTACGACCAAGTACGGCGACATAATGGAGTAAAGACGACAAATGGTCCAGATATTTATTGTGTAAATGATTAGAAATACTGGGGAGAAGCTCCTCCCGGAAAATGCTGTGTTTTCATTCAGTCTTTTATTTTCCTCAATAAACCATGTGAATGACATCATCATGGTCGTCAGCTCTGAAAATCATCACAGCGTTAATGAATGAATTTCCTGATTCACAGTCACAGACATAAAGGGCCAGATATCAAAATCAGACATTTGCTGTCAATTCACACCTCAAGTGATTTTGCTGAGTCGTGTGTTTCGGGCTTTTGTGGTTCAAGAAATCGAACCCAATCAAAGAAATGACCAGTTTCCCGTTGACTGATAGAATCACGACAAAGGACAGCAACACAGTTTTCCATCCTTCCTCCGTTGGCACAAACACACCCACACGTTTCCGACACGACAAAGAGTGGAAATGGGACCAACAAGGCGCTCTGAATAAAGCCGCTGTGTCGGCATAAAGCTCAACTCTAGCAGTTGTGGAGAGGGGTGTGAGAGGCCCGGGTGGGAATGTTCTCGCCGCAAAGGGAAGATTTGTGTCTTTGCTTTGATATTCCCTGTCTCTCTCCGTCTCTGTGCCGCCTGAATCCACTCCCACTCGCGCTTCCTCTCGCTCTCATCCTCCCCCTGACTCGGATTCAAATCTGATTTAACACCTCTTGGATTTGCAGGTCTCTTTCTCTGTGTTCTGTGTGTGTGTGTGTGTGTGTGTGCGTGTGTGTCTCCCCATCCAAAAAGCAGGCCTCATGAATTGAATAAGCTCTCAGATCCTTTGTCACATGCACACTGATGAGGCTGAAGGGAGAGACTGAGAGGAGCAGGGAGCAAACAGGAGATAATGAGAGGGGAGACTGTGTTCTATGACAGGGCTGAGCGGCCAATGGAACGGCACTGAAACGAGACGCCTCTGCACTGTGTGTGTGTGTGTGTGTGTGTGTGTGTGTGTGGCAGTAGCAGTGCATGTGCGTGACAGCATGAGACGGAGAGACCAGAGGAGCAGGGATGAGTTTGCAGTTGTCGGACTCGGAGTCATCACACTGAGTTGAGCTCCAACTGGACTTTCAGTGTGTGTGTGTGTGTGTGTGTGTGTGTGTTCATTTCTCGTGCATCCCTCTTTGGGATATCTCCCTCATATAACAATGATTCATAAAATGTTCATTATTTATTTTTTGTATGTCTAGATTGTGTGTGTGTGTGTGTGTGTGTGTTTACATGTGCATGTTTAAGCAGTTTGTCAAACTTGGCAAAACTCTACCTTGATGTAATGAGGTTCAGACGCATGCCGACAAAGGAGCGGTCGACGCTCTGAAGTGGTATTATTGGATGTATCTGAGCCTGTGACCTATTGGAGCTGCTCTGTGGCCTGGAGTCCTAATCAATTGGACACAAATGAATGTGTTAACCGGAACAACTGGTGAGTGAGTGATTGTTAGAGGAGGAGGAGACGTGTGTTTGGGATCTATCAGCCCCTCAACGGTTTTCAAATTTGATTTGGATAAATCCAAGGAGGAAATCTGGTCCGACGGGAAATGCCTCCTAAAATCACACGTGGAGGCGCCACAGGATCTCCGCCGCTCCTCAGCGCTGTGCGTGCTGACGATGGGATGGCGAGCTCGTGTCTGGGCAGGCCGCCGACATCTGACTCAATCTCATATTTGTTCCATACACTGATGACGAACCTGTCAAAGCTTCTCTCTCACGCCTGCTGAAGCGCTGAGTGGGTGTGGCTGTGGCTGTGTGAGTGGCTGTGGCTACGTGAGTGGGTGTGGCTGTGTGAGTGGGTGTGGCTGTGTGAGTGGGTGTGGCTGTCTGGCCCCGCCCCTCAGCAGAAAAACCAATTGAGGAGGCCCACTATTTAAGCAGCCACCCGTGATCTCTCCCGGTCCTCGGCCCTCAGCCATGGTGTGTTTGGTTCTGCGGGCGTACGCCAGCGTTGACGGCGACACAGTGGCCACGATGGAGGTTCTGGTTGGTTCTCGCTGCCGGCCAAAGAGGTCGACCAGGTTGAGTTTTCTGATCTTCGCCAGCTCTCCTCCTCCTCCTCCTCCTCCTCCTTCCACGGTGATGTGGATGGCGCCGGAGAAGTCGGCGGCGTGGGAGCGGCCCGAGTAGGAGTTCATGAGGTGGGGAGACCGAGCCCTCTCTCTCTCCAGAATCTGATCAAACTTCCATCTTTTGTGATGAACCGTCACCTCCTCCAGGCCCTTGACCACCACCACCACCACCACTGATCACTGATCAATGGACAGTATCGGATCAAAGGGGGATGATTACCGGAAGTTGAATTAACACAAATCTGGGTGTTATTTAAAAGACAAAGTTGGTCATGTATAAAGTCATTCTTTAAATGGAGATTTCTCCTAATGACAGCGTGGGCTTTTTTTGTTTGTGACCTCAAATGCAGCATAATACAATAAAGCTAAATCAGTGCATTTGTTAAAGGTGCAGTGTGTAAGATTTTGGTCCAATTTCGTCACCGATCTGTATATGAGAACAAATCCTGAACTTTCAAGTGAAACAAAAGGGTGTGTGTGTGTGTGTGTGTGTGTGTGTGTGTGTGTGTGTGTGTGTG
>JAFBJT010105696.1:56115-75773 GCA_016785325.1 Chascanopsetta lugubris
TCTCCCTCTCTCTCTCTCTCTCTGACGCCCCCCCCCCTCGCCCGACCAAACCACCATGGAGGTCCTCTACATCAACTCCTCCCTGCTGCTCATCTCTCACAGACCTCTGAACTCCACCGCTGGGGAGAAGACGGTGTACGAGCAGTGCGTGGCCATGCCCGAGGTCATCATCTGGTACCTGTGCCTCCAGTTCCTCAACATGTTCCTGGGCATCCCGGCCAACCTCACCGTGCTGCGGCTCATCCGCAAGAACAAGGGCGACTCGTCCACCTCCGACATCTTCATCCTCCACCTGGCCGTCCTGGACGTGCTCTTCTGCCTCATCCCTCCCCTGGAGCTGGCCAACATCGTCTTCCTCACCACCAGCAGCACCTGGTACGTCCTGCGCTTCTTCTACGGCATCAAGGACACGTCGCCGCTCATCCTCTCCTGCATCTGCCTGGACCGCTACATGGCCGTGCTGCACCCCATCACCTTCACCGAGCTCAAGGACCGCCAGCACCGCGCCGTGCTGGCCCTGCTGGTGTGGCTGGTCATCCTGGCCTACGCCGCCGCCAAGTGCGTGGGCCACATCGCCAACTTCGAGAAGGTCTTCACCTGGATGATCCTGGCGACGTTCGCCTTCATGGTCTTCTGCAACATCGCCATCCTGTGGGCGCTGCGGCAGTCGGGCCCCGGCCGGGACGAGATGCACCCGGTGAAGAAGAGGGCCTTCAAAATGGTCCTCATCATCCTGGCCATCATCGTCTTCAACTACTTCCCGCCGGTGGCGCTGTTCCCCTTCCAGGAGTACTTCTCCGAGGACGTGTTCCGCTGCTACATCCACTACGTGGCCTTCGGCCTGATGGACTTCAGCAGCACCATCCAGCCGGTGCTCTACCTCTCCAAGGAGAAGATGCCGCGCAGCCTGCGCTGCTGCGCCACCGGCAACAGCAATCCTCAGCAACAGGCCTAGCGTGTGGATGGCGTACTGCACCTTTAACAGCGTGAGCATACAGGAGCCTCTCACAGAGTTTAAATATCAAATGTTCTGTGTGAAAGATTTGAAGGGATCTATTGGCAGAAAGCATTTTGCCATCATTCAGAATTAGAACAATTATACTAATTATGACTCGTTTACATTACCCTCAAGTAGCTCCTCTCTGTGCGGGCAGCCATGTTTGTTTTACAGAGGCCAAGAAAGGATGAAGAAAACATCATTTGTGTTTACATGTTGAACAGAAAGCTACCTTTGTTTCTCCTACATGCTTGAACGGGAAAAGTGTAACTTAATACCACTAGTTACCACTAAATCCTCCACACTGTACCTTTAAAGTATGACTTGTGGCACAAAAATCAACTTCTGCGTCTATGTGTTAGTTTTAGTTTCAGTTAGTACATAATGTTTGGCACACTGCCAGCTCACATCTTTTTGATATAGTTAGTGAATTTCCTGCACTTTAGCTTAAATTTGAAATAAAAAAAAATACAAATCTGAAAATGAGTCAAAATGAAAGTCTTTGGGTAAATATTTCTTTAATTCCGACACAAATCACACCAAAGTAAAACACAATGACCTGCTAGTAGCACACACTCGGTTTAATATCCGTTTCTACGCAGGTACAGGTATATCAACCAGTTGCCATGGAAACCATAGTAGCCCTATGATTGTTGACGTGAAATGTTCTCCCTGCAGAAATCACAGATGTGTGAGAAGAATTAACAGGAGATCAGCACTGCATAAAAAATACTTTTAAAAAAACAACAAAAAAAACCCATTACTCACTACTCAGTCAATACTGATCATAACACCAATACATTCTCATCAGGTCCATATGAAGTACAGTTGAAGCTTTGTACAGCGTTATATTAATTATCACTGAAAATCACTGAGCTCAACACTTTCCTAACTCTCGGGCTAAAAAGATTATGTGTATAGAGGCATCTTCTAAAACAGGGTTTTCATCAAGTCTGCAGGAATATTTCAGCAAAGGGACGCGGAGGCGTCGCGATCCATGGATAACATTTGTTTTCCTATAAAGCTTTTATATAAACACACGCTCTACCAACATGTTGGTAACGTACAGTAAAAGTTTGACCATAGGCTTCTGTCTCCCGAACATCTACGAGGAGAAAATTAAGAGTTGGGATCAGTCGCGGGTGTATAAATAATCACATTGCATTGCGGAAAAAAAATAAACAGGAAGCCGAGTTAACGCAGCACAGCTGTCAGCACGTCGTTATGAGTTCACAGGAAGTCAACTGACGAGGTTTACCAGGTGCGCGGTCCACAGCGGGTCAGTCGCTGGTGCTCTCAGAGGGGATTCTAAAATTCCGGTTCTTTGTCACATTTGCTCCGGTTTACTTTAGTTTGAGTGTCATTAGAGCGAGAGTGGCATCTACGGAGGCCATTTTGGATCCGTTGGCCGCCTCGCTCGAGCTGTGTGGTGTCGCGCTGGGGCGCAGTCGAGTGTTTGTTGATACAGCCGATGCTAACGGTATAAAGTTTAAGCATTCTGTACGTAATCACAGTTACGTAAGCCTATTAGTATTTCTAATATTAGTGGTAAAGGGGGGGGGCGGCGATGGCTCGGCGGTTGCCTTTGGAGGCAAAGGTCACTGGTTCGAATCTGGCCCTGACATTGATACCCCCAATGGCCCCGTGTGTACTGGTAGAAATACCCCGTGACCCAGATTACTGGATAAGCAGTTGAAGATGACGGGACATATTAGTGGTGCGGTCGTCCATTTTAACCCGTTACACTCAGATTATAACGTTTCACCCAACAACGGCTCAATCTGATGGGGATTGCTATCGCTTGTTTTGGACTACACTGATGTCCAGTACACCTGCTGCTTGAGTCCAGACTAAATGTGGAGGTGTGCACCGGTACAGGGTGAGAGCACCGTGACACTGTGCTGACACAGCAGACCGGCAAACACTATTCTAACGAATGTGCTGCTCATCACACAGCCAACGTCTTTCCCTGCGCTTTGTTTGTCCTGTCGTCCAGTGATTTTACTGTTTAGCTGTATGTCGATTTCTCCCATCATCTCCCGAGTCAAACGTGGCTCACGCACGTCATGAAGTGTGGTGGAAATCACATTTTGAATCACAGCTTTTACATATGTATATATATATATATATATACATATATATATATGTATACATATATACGATTGAGCTGCTTTAATCAGAGTCAGAAAGTGTCATGGAGGCCGAGGGCCGCCGCGCGTTGGACTCGGCCTCGCTCGTGCCTCCCTCGCTCTGATCCCTGCTGGCGTGCATCTTCAGGTGCTTCTTCAGGGACGACTGGTCCGTGTACGACCTCCCGCACTGGTTGCAGTGGAAGACCTTCTCTTTGGTGTGGACCAGCTCGTGCCTCTTCAGGTGCCCCGACCGGCTGAAGCTCTTGCTGCAGTACGAGCAGCTGTACTCCTTCTCCCCCGTGTGCGTCCTCTGGTGCAGCTTCAGGCTGCTGGCCACCGTGAACTTCTTGCCGCACTCCTCGCAGCTGTACGGCCTCTCGCCCGTGTGCATGCGCATGTGTATGGTGAGGTGTCCCGCCTGGCTGAAGGTCTTCTTGCACAGCTCGCAGCTGTAGGGCCTCTCCCCGGTGTGAATCCTGTAGTGCGTTTTCAGGTCGCCCAGGCCGTTGAACCTCTTCCCGCACTGCGCGCAGCAGTACGGCTTCTCGCCCGTGTGGATGCGCTCGTGGATGCGCAGGTTGCCCGCGTTGCTGAAGGTCTTGCCGCACTCCTGGCAGCTGTAGGGCCTCTCGCCGGTGTGGGTCCGCAGGTGGACTTTGAGCTGGTTGTGCTCGTTGAAGCGCTTCCCGCAGTGCGGGCAGCAGTACGGCTTCTCGCCGGTGTGGATGCGCTTGTGTATCCTGAGCTGGCTGGGGTGGGCGTAGGTCTTGCTGCAGATGTTGCAGCTGTAGGGCCGTTCGCCCGTGTGCGTGCGCTTGTGGGACTTGAGCAGGTCGGCGCGGCCGAAGCATTTGCCGCAGTAGCTGCAGCTGTGGATCTTCAGGCCGTGCGTCTTCATGTGGAGGTTGAGCGAGGTCGCGCGGCTGAAGGTTTTGGGACAGGTGGGGCAGTGGAGGAGGTCGTCGGGGTTTTCCTCCAGCTCCTCATCGGGCTGGGCGAGGGAGTCGTCTTCGTCGTCGTCCCTCTCGGCGTCCGGCTCCGCGAAGTGACTGCTCGCCGCCTCAGAGTCTGAGTGGGACTCGGGGTAGTATTGCAACACATGCTTCAACTCCCCTTTCGAAAAACCGTCGTCGTCGCCATACTGCAAAAGCCCATTCTCTTCCTCCTCCTCCTCCTCCTCCTCCTCCTCCTCATATTCATCCTCCTCCTCCTCCGTCTTTAACTGTCCATCATCCGTGTGGCCGTCAGCGACAACGGTGACTTTGACTTCGCCGTCACTGCCTCGGGAGTCTGCTTCCAGGCCTGAAGAGGGCAGCAGAGGCACGTACGCGTCATGACTCTCATAATTGACCTCCGCGCCCTCATTTTTTAATGGCCTCATCCTCAGGTTGAGAAGGGACGAGGGCTGGGAGAGGTCAATGGCACAGTTCTCCTCCGGGCCGGGCTCCATCTTCACAGACATCAAGGATCTGTCTGTGCCGGTCGTCGCCTCCGACGTGTCGACACCTGGCTGCTCTACGATACGATTCGTCCGCAGAAAGAAGGAGGCAGTTGATGATCTCTCCCTCATCTTGTCTTTCTGCTTCCTCCTGCAACTCTTCTTGTCACTGCTGCATATGGACATCTTGAACTTGCCCTGGTTGGAGCCGATCGCTCGGATGTTCCACTCTGAGGTATTTTCCGAGGCATCTTGTTCATGAGGGTCTGTGAAGAATCAAAAGGTATTATCATTCGTTAATTCATTAAAACCGTATTGCTAAATTGTCTTTGTCTGCCAGGGTGAACATTTGATCGCTCTATTGTTACACTGATAATTATTTTCATTCACTATTGTGAAAGCATGATCACTAGAATATATAGTTGTTTTAGTGGAGTCAATCATTGGTTTAAGTGTGTGTCCTCCCTTTGGAGGAGGCCATGTTGAGCCAACATGTCTGTACAGAGGCCCAGAATAGCTGAGGGCTACCCGGCAACTCCACCGATAGGATTCACTATATCTTACACACGATGCCTTTAATAACAGCAGGCTAATCAACTCTGTATTCATCAGTAAGCACTCTACTTTATGCATGTTTATACCAAAAGAAACGACCCTATACTTATTTGAATAGGTTCACTGCCTTAATACCGTTACAAATGATAGAAAACAATGCTTGTTCTGTCAATAACAAGAAAATAAAAACTAAGACAAACTATACATTGATATAGAAGAGTAGCAATGGCTGGATTGTTCCACTGAATGTCAAGCTAGTTGCTGGCAGCGTTATTTCAAATCAATGCGATTGATCAGCGTTAGCGTCATCATTCATGTGGAACGAAAACAAGCCGCATTGTTTACATGTGTCTATTGTTTACCTCGCTGCTGCGACGTATTTTTAATGCATTTCCAAACAGAGATACGTGGGCTGTGTTTGCTGAGTCTGCGGTTCAGGCTAACGGGGCTGAAGCCTCCGTTATTTATAGACTTTAAACATCCCTACCCATGGCCGCAGGCTCCCGGCTCTTGTGTGCTAGCAGCAGCCGCTTCAGGTCCTCGTTCTCGGACTCAATCTTCCGTATTGTGCCCTGGTACTGGGACAGAGTCCGGTCTACCGAGTCCAGTATGTCGTTGACTGTAGCTCTGAAGATTTCATTGAGGGAGGACTCCAGGAGGATTTTCAGGTCACCGGACGTGGCCATGTTGGACCGAGCGGCAGCGGGTGGAGACGACTCGGCGCGGCGCTTTCAAAGAGTGTGGGGCATTAAAACACGCAGAGAAAGGTGGGTGTGTGAAGCGGTGGAACAGCTGCTGCCGTGTGCGGAACAAACAAAGAACACACAGGCGCAGGAGAATGACGCCGAGGAGAAGCTGCCTTTGTTTTGCAGATACAACTCAGGCCCACGGCGCCCCGGTGCGGTGTGGAGGAGGAACTGCTTGATTACCCGGGGCGTCAGTAGTAGTAGGCGTCAGTTCCAACCACAGACAAGTCACAACTAATTGTAGATAGTAGTGTTGAAATAACTGAGAGCAAATGCTGCAAGTTTACTACAACCACTACACTACTAACTCACTACTACTCCCACCAACAAGGAGGCTCCCAGGAGTGATAGGTAATGCTGTTGGTTTAATGTGTATGCTAATCATGCTAATGACCGTTTCCGTTGAAAAAAAACCCATTGATTTGAATGCTAATATCGCAAATCATACAACGAACACTGACGTCATGGGTAGTTCAGAGGCTTTAATAACTCGGGAATATTCTACGAATGGCAGCTAGCTTGCCTCTAAGTCTCTGGCAACAACATTCAAAGTGCAAATGCTAAGAAATAGAATGAAATTGCTAAGCTAGGTAAGCTAACTGTTGTGCTACAAACACGAGCTTATGCTAATTTAGCCTGAAATGATTGTGCAGCTGATTTGAATGCAAATTGGAACATTGTTTTTAACCGCTTGTCCATTAGTTTTGTTTTGACAGACATATTTTGTATAATTGATTTGTTATGTATTGCATTGTTGTTTTTGTATTCTATTGTTATCAGTCATCTGATAAAACCATAGCTGCTATATGATCTTATAAGTCTTGTTCAAGTCCTGTTATGCTATTTCATCTGTCTTGCCCTTTTAGTTTGTAAGAGTTACAGTGTGGGGGATTTGATGACATCTGGTGGCAAAGTACTACATTGCACCTGAGTAGTAGTTTGTTGGACAACCTACGGTAGCCTTCAGTTGACATTGAATATTAGTATGTGTTTACTTTGGCCATTCTGGGCTTCTGTAAACACATGGTGTTGCAGCATGGCTTCCTTCATAAAGAGGATCCACTCCTGTTGTAAAGACATTCATGGTGCTTAATCTTGGGTAATGAAAACACCAATTGATTTATTTTACATTTCCTTTCCAGCAATTTAATTAATGCAAAATGTCTGATATATGGAAACAATGCCATCAAAACCCTTCACACTGCACCTTGTAAAAAAATTCTTATTTAAAAGCCAACACATCGTGAACCTTTACACTAACCCTTGTTTATCGAAGGCACTGGTTAAACACAGGTCACCGAGTTAACTAACCAGTTCCATCACTGATGTCACACTGCGGATACAGGTCTGTCAGTTGTCGGATACAGACTGGTTATAAAGAGACAAACAGAAACAGTCATAAGCTAATGATATGTGCACGTTGTATCTGGATACCTTCTGGTTTTACCACATTGCTTCTGGTGTCATTTGCAGGAATGAAGCGGAGCCGCTCCCCTCACCTGGACTGTGTGTATGTGTGCTTGCATGCCTTCAGGGCAGTGGGCGTGGGCCAGGGCCTCTCAGGTGTCTCTTAGCTCTTGAGTCATTTGCCAATCATAGTGTACCTTTTTCTTCCTCCTTCTAGTCTCACAGCTGCTTTCTCCCTTCTGCTTCTTCTTCTTCTGTGTCTTCACTCCTCCTCCTCCTCCTCCTTCTCCTCCCCCCTCCTTTCAGACATATCTGCAGACAGCCTAACCGGACAGAAGTCGACGGAAGTCTGATTGGGATTCCTCCAAAATGGAACGGAAGCGCGAGGACAGAGGAGGAGGACTCGACCCGGACTGGGACTTGTGACTTGCGAGCATGTTAATGCGACACCACAGACTTGTGCGGTTGCCTGGCTTTGAGAGAGCGGATGTGTGGCTGGTTTGTTGAGCGGAGCAGGTTCAGACAACATCAGCTGAAGGGGTATTTGTATGCGTGTGTGTGAGTGCAGATGAAGGCGCTGCGCTTTGACAGCAGCTTCAACCCAGTTGCACACAGCAGTGAATCCTGCCCTTCCACAAGACTTGACTTTAAACCTCGCAAGCTGGCCGATCATATGATACTGCTTTAAAGAGCCTGGGGCGGGTAAGTCATGCCACGCAGCTTTCTAATATCCAGGGCAGTTTTCAGCTCATATATGGTTTGTGAAATGCTGTAACACTCAAGTTAAAGCCTGTGCTATTCTCACTGGTGGTAATGAATGAAATGTGAGGCAGCTCTGTCGACCTTATATTGTGGCAGATACATAATAAGGCATTTCACAACTTTCTCTTTGCCCAGGATATCTCTGTTCCTCTTTTTATTTTCTCCTCCCTGCTCTTTTATATTCTTATATATGTATTCGTACTTCCTCTTTTATGTGCTAACCCAGTGTGACATGCTGTGTAAACTTCCCATGTATGCAATTTAATCGTTCTATTTAGCGCCATTTGTCAGAGTCATTTTACGTTTGCGTACGACCTTTTTGAGGGTTAATGCTGCAGGTCTCGTTTTTGACAATGCCCCCAAACACAACACCACACACAGATTTACTGTGTTATGATTTCAAACACTCCGGCTAGGGATTATGAGCAGCACTGCATAATACGTGAATGCCCCAAATCAGTGCTTCATTTAATACACCTAGACAATTTAACATTTACAAGTTGAGGCTCTTAAAATGTGTCAGTGTTTTCACTCATTTTATATTGACAAAGTGCCATTCGTTTACAGATGCTCTTCATTCCTAATCCTTGCTGACTTTAATACATCAGCCCACAGCGCTTGTTGCACCCCTGACAGGAACTGAAAAGAGAGCACCCACACAGGAAACGCGGTCAGAGTCTGTCCCGGATGTTGGTTGCGCGATGTGCAAAGAGCACAGACACAATTTGTGAGGGAAATAGTCGAGAGTAAGACCAAGAACTAAATAAGACTCTGTAATGCACATTGTCAGATGCTTTGATTGTTCCATTTCTGTGGCCTTGGTGATGCCCGGGGTTATTATTATTTTATTTTTTATTAAAGGCAGCGGTGACAACAGGTGTAGGTGTTATCCACCCGCCAGGGAGACAGAAGGGCACAGCGATAGAGTGATAATCATACGTACGTCCTCCGACAGTTAAACCCCTCAACAGAAATACCCTCCATCAACTCCACCCACAGTTTGTCTTCCTAGTCTGTACACACACACACACACACACACACACAGCTTTCTCTCTCTTTTCTTCATCTGTGGTCAGGAAGTGGAAAGCAGCCCTTCCGTATGATGCACACTTACATGCACTTACAGCTCAAAGCGGATTATGTGGTGAGCTTTGCGTCTATCTTTTGTGTAAACATACAATAAAGTATCTATCTATCGATCTAATTCATCAACATTACTCTCCCACCAAATATAGTCAAGTATTATGAAAGGCTTTTTTGTCTATCAGCTCTCAGATGCTCCATTTATCGGACCAGGAGGTTCCCCAGAGACTTTTTTTTCCCATTGTGCCACATTCGGCAGTTATAGAAGCCACGTGTCTGACCCAAAACTCGAGAAGATTAAAACCTCGTGCTGCTTAAGATGCTGATTATTTTTAAAACATTTTTTGCTTGACTTCCTTCTCCACAGATCTGCGAATGTATCCACCAGAGGCTGTGGCTGAACTCCGAGTTTCACATTAATGCAGCCGAGCAGAATGAGCTTCACGTAGAAGAGGAAGAGGACGAGGTTTTACAGCCACACCTTTACCAAACCAAAAGCTGAGTGAAAGAGATGCTAATGGAGGAGGAAATCACCTGCTCTTCCCCGCTACACGACACAGACCCACTTCTCCAGCAGCCCCACATGGACACATGGACCTCTGTGGACCATCAGCACATAAATGGAAAACAGGAAGTGGTCTTTTTGGGTGAGACAGAGGCTGAGACCATCCTGGAACATGGGATGGATGAACTAAATCTGTCCTCAAAGACGGGACGAGAGACTCCCGAGGAGGTGGAACGGAGGTGTGAGCTGATGATCTGGCCGGTGTGTCCCAGTTCTCCGCTCTCTTCCGCAACGGTGCAGTGGGACATGCCTGCTCCATTTTCAGAGGAGCTTGTGACGGACTGGAGCTCAGCCAATGAGCTCAGCTGCGGCGATGTGACGAGCCCGGGCTCCACTTCCCCATTACTTTGTCAAATTGACGACGGTAGTGCAGAGCTCGGTGCAGAGGAGAGAGAGGAGCGAGATGGATTCGATTCGCGGCCTCTGAGCTCGCATGTGGAGCGGAGAGGAAACGGCTCTGAGGTACGTACTTAAAATACAGAGACGGAGAATGTAAACATGTGCGCAGCAGCTGTTCTTTTGAATGTTTTCAATTTCGGACTTGCATACCTTTGAGAAACAGTTTCCTACAACTAACCGCTCACTTCCATCACTAAGTATAGCCTCGGTTTTTCCCTCACAGTCTCAGACTGTACGTCCTTACGTACACATGTGTGGGCCCACTGTAATAGGTCGAGTGGGAGTGAGAGGAAACGGGGAAACCCATCATGTTGGTCAGATGAGCGTCTGAGTGCGATCTGCCTTCTCATCAACCCGCTGGGGATCACAAGTTTACCCCACACACGGTTTTTCTCACGATGACGATCTGTGTTGCAATTTCCAGCCATGTGATGCTGCCAGTGTACAAGATCAGGCAAGACAGGAAACAGAAGATTCAACGCTCCAGCTGGCAGACGGTAACTACAGTTAGTAGTGTTACTTTCAATATGTTCCGTTTTGGAATATCTGCAGAAGACTTTTGTTTTAATGAAATTAAGTGTATGTTTTTTTATGCAAACGTGTGACATTTACTTGTCCCCTGCAGAACCTCCCCTCAGGACGGACTGGGAGGATGAGGATGGACCCCCGTTAATCGTGGAAACCGTGTACCTGATCAATACTGATGAAGAGGCCGAAGGCTCAGAGGGCGCGGGGGAAACTTTAGTAGATGTGAAACTTGAAGAGGAACAGGAGGAGGAGCCTGCCATTCCGCTGACTGCACAGGGAGAGGAAGAGCAACATTCAGAGGTTGCGATCGAGGACGAGAACAAGGAGGAAGAGGAGGAGGAGGAAGAGGAGGAGGAGGAGGAAGAGGAAGAGGAGGAGGAGGAGGAGGAGGAGGAGGAGGAGGAGCAGCAGCAGCTGGTGATAACTGTGTTTTTTACCGAAATCAGTGAAGTGGCAGAAGTTGTGAGATGCCCGAGTGATGTGTGAGTATCTTTAGAGGGGGTGAGTGTTTTAAAAGGAAATGTTTTTGGTCATTTTAATAATGTTCCATTACCAATGTAGAAGAACGTATGATAGCCTGTAGTTATTTTTAAAACTCTATTCTATTCTAATCTCTATTAACTATTCAAGCTTTGTCCACGTGGGTGCCTGTGAAACACGGCAGACTCCGTGTCGAGGAAATAAGCAGCTCATTCTCGGATAATGAAACCATCGTTTTTTGTACATTTTGATGGCCTCACACTCTTAACAACATAAGGGTGTCTTTTTTTAATTGTCCTCCTCTGTCCAAAGAAATGAAAATCATTTCACGCATACTGGACCTTTAACACTGTCTTGCGTCGCTCTTCCTAGGGAGGTTCCTGCAGAGCCACAAAAACCTGATGACACTGGACTAACCGTAAACTCAAATACCCTCATCGGCCAGCATCAGTCAGAGTGTTGGGATGAAAGTCAGCACTCCGGGTGTGAAGAAGAAGAAGACGACGACAAAGAGACACGGCAACAAATACACAAAGAGCTCACGGAGGAGACAGAGATGTGTCCCGATGTAGACGATAACGTGGAACCAGAAGCCGTGGACAACAATGAAGAAGAAGAAGAAGAAGAAGAAGAAGAGTCAGGAAATGCAGAGAGGATAGAAAACGTCCCCGAGGTTTCCGAGCTGGAGGATGATTGCGATGAGACAACCTCATCACAGCCTGAACAGTCTGAGTTTGACCAGCGAGAGACGAGCAACGATCCCCAGGTGACCCAAGCAGAAGAGTTGCTCGCGACGGAGGGCGAGCAGTTGGTAAATCAACGTCAGGAAGAGTCACCAGAGATGGAACTGTCACAACAAGCTGACAGTGCAGAGCGCGCAGAGGAGTGCGTCCAGTCAGATCAGCCCGTTCCCGTCGAAGACCCCGAGATGGCGGAGCAGCATCCGCAGACGGATCCCGAGCCGAATGAGCAGCACACGTCGTCCGAGGGCCTGGCGCAATCGGAGGATTCGGATGAATCGGAAACGGCAAATGAAGAGGAGCGAGAGGTCACGCAGCCGAGCGGCGAGGCGGCGGAGTGGAAGCAGGCGGGCTCCGAGGCCTCTCGTCGGGTGGAAGAATGGAGGGGGGCCGAGGACGGAGGTGAACGGACGCCGATGGCAAATGGAGAGCGGCACGAGCTCCCAGAGACGAAGCCGCCTCTCACCAGCGGGGGCGAGGTGGAGCGGGAGATGGCGCGCTGCCTCGCCGAGCGGCTGTTCAAGTTGGACGAGATCCAGCGAGTCGACGTGGTGAAGCACTTGGATAAAGAGTGAGTGCTGCCAAGTTAGGATTGTACAAGTTATCATCGGGTCACACGGTGACAACGCGAGTGTTGGTTTGAGTTCGCTTGAATCAGGGGAAATAAGCATCATGATGTTCGGTAGAGGGAGACTTTATTGAGTCAGAGGGAAATTCAAGGATTCAGTTTTGAAGCTAGTCATAGAAAGTCTGTCTCACTCGTTCCAGTGGAAAATGACTTCCTATTACATCAGAGTTTTTCTGTATTTCTGCTGCCAGGAAATGTGAAACCGGATTCATCTATGACACCAGTGACATCACAGTTCCCTGTATTGAATCAGTACACTGATGCAAATTAGACAACACAATTAAAACTGACGTTCTCCTTCTCCGTGGTAACTATTTTATACAAGGAAACATGATTTTCCTCCCTATCTTATTTTAGTTAGTCAACTTTACAACGATACAAATTACTGTCCTATCTTACAATAATCTTGATAGATAAAATAAAAAAGAATTGTATGCATTTAATGAAAATCATTGTTAAACAGCGTCAGTTCTTTAAACAAGATAGTGATTCAATTGAAAGTCTGACCCTTAGTCTTACGGGCCACATTGACGCAATCTGGAATTTTACTGACTTCCTCTATGTGCCTGAACATCATATTCAAGAAGTCACCTTGTTTATTTTTGATCTCCTGTAGTTCCACTTTAAATTAAAACTGGCTTTAAAGCTCATTGTCCTTTCAGGCTTTTAAAACTGCATTTAATTGAAGATCGGCTACTTTTAAACATTCGAACGGCCTTCCCTTCACTCTCTCTGTGCAGTAACGACTTCAGCCGAGCCGTCGGGGAGGAATACCTCAAATTCTTTGATTTCAGCGGGCAGACTCTGGATCATGCCCTGAGGTGAGACTACTACAACAAAGCAGCGCTTTGAATGCACGCAACTCTCTTACATAAACAAGTATGAAGAATCTCATCAAACAACTCTTTTAACACCGTGCCTCCTCTCCGTTGCCCTCAGGTCGTTTCTCAAAGTGGTGGTTCTGATCGGCGAGAGCCAGGAGAGGGAGCGCGTGCTGCAGCATTTCGCCTGCCGCTTCCACCAGTGCAACCCTGACGCCTTCTCCTCCTCGGGTGAGTCGGCAGGAGTCGGTCAATGTTCGTGTGTGTGTGAGAATGTTGTGCTGCGAGATGCAGCAGCGGGACGTCACCTGTGACCTTTTTCGTGTCCTCAGGGTCTGTGCTGGCTCTGACGTGCGCCCTGATGCTCCTCAACACCGACTTACACGGGCAGGTGAGGCACATTTAAGTCTGTAAAGACTGATTTATAGGGTCAATGTGGACTTTGTATTGACTCGTCATGTGTGGCGTGTGTGTTGGCAGCATGTTGGAAAGTCCATGTCCTCCTCTAAGTTTGTGTCCAACCTGGAGGGGATGAATGAAGATGAGAATTTCAACAAGGACCTCCTCAAAGTAATGTCTTTATTAAGTTTAAAAAAACGAATTTTTTTTATCTGTTGATGAAAATGCTGACACAGCTTTCTGCTCCGACTACACTTTAGAGTCTTTATAACTCCATTAAGAGTGAGCCGCTGCAATGGGCCATGTAAGTGGACCACACCTGTTCTTGATTTCCTCCCTCCCAGTGGGGTTTTCCTTTCATATCTCTCACTTCCTGTTTCGTCCTGCGCTCAAGTGACGAGGAGGAGTTGAAGACTTCCGTGCTGCCGGAGGGGGATGTGGGCGACGAGGCGCCGCTGCGCTCCAAGGCAAACCCCTTCCAGGTCGTAGCTCACGACAAAAAAGCCGTGGTGGTGAAAGAGGGATTCCTACAGAGGAAACTACACGCAAATACTGACGGCAAACGCAGTGAGTCCGACTTACGTTGCCTCTCGGAGGTCAGAGGTCAAAGCAGTAGACCCCATGTCCAGGCTTTGCGCCTTGGATAGAGAATACATACAGAAAATAGATTGTTTGTATCATCCTCAATTGTTATTTTGAAATGATAAATGTACATTTACTTGTAGCTGTGTCATTTCTTGTTTAATTCAAATTTTTGGTTCGTTGGAGAGAGTGGTATTTATGATCTCTAATGTGAAATCTCACAAGTGGAATGATTTATTCAGGTCTATGAATGAAACACGTTGTTGAAATGTGTGTTCTATTATGGAGGATGTAAACGTTTCTATAACCTTCTCCACCTCCTGAATGTTCGTGTTTCAGCTCCGTGGGGGAAAAGGCGCTGGAAGACTTTCTATGGCGTCCTGAGGGGAATGGTTTTGTACTTACAGAAGGTTGGTGCTAACTCAGCTGTTTTTATTTGACCGATATTATTGCGTGTAAATGACAAATCTACGTCTGTGACGTGTGTGTGTTTGTGCGTGTCAGGATGATTACAGGAGGGAGCATCAGACGAACGAGGAGGTGGTGAGTGTGCACCACTCTGTGGCCGAGCGGGCGAGCGACTACACCAAGAAGCCGCACGTCTTCCGCTTGCAGACAGCTGATTGGAGGGTTTTCCTTTTTCAGGCCTCGTAAGTGTCACAGCGCAGCAGGAACCTGTGTGTGTGTGTGTGTGTGTGTCCAGCAGTCATCTTGTGTTTCGTGCACAGATCCAAAGTGGAGATGAACTCGTGGATCAGCCGGTTCAATCTGGTTTCGGCTCTTCACTCAGCACCTCCGTTTCCCGCCGCCGTCGGCTCCCAGAGGAAGTTCTTCAGGCCCATCCTGCCGGCCTCTCAGTCTGCTCACACTCTGGTACACATCTGTCTAATCGTTCATTTCCTTATTATTTATTATCATGTGTGTTTTAAATGATCTCTTTGATGTGTTTTCTCCTTTTAAAGTTGCAGTATACTGACTTTATTTGTTTTATTTCCATCTTTAATGGCAAATTGGAATATACACGTTTGCACAGATGTTTTCACAGTTTAGCCATGTGCGCTATTTTCAGTATCCCAGGATGTATGTGACTTCTTAAAGGTGCAGTGTGTAAGATTTGGCCTTAAATGAGCCCATTAGTGTATATTTCAATGAGGAGCGAGTCCTCTCTACTTTAGAATAAATGTTTTTTCTGAAAAAGTTCACTCGAAAAATTGTATGTAACATGCAAACGAATTGAATTTCCAGCTGCGACCGGCCATGACCTTTGATCCATCAGGATTTGCATTCATTTCATTTATCTTCCCCCTCGCGTCACTTCCTGCACAGGAGCGCCAGCGACAGTCCCACGCAGGGATGCTGGAGTCCTTTAAGGCCGACCTGTCCTACCTGCAGCAAAATCCACCAGAGGGCAGAAAAGCCCGAGCCAAGGAGCTGGAGGAGAATCGAGTGAGAGCGGAATACCTGCAGCATGAGGTAGAGGAAGAGTGACCGAGATCATGTGTTTCAAAGAAAAAAAAAAAAGAACAGACCCTTGAATGACCAGTGTTCTCTCCAGATACTCCGCTTCGAGATCTACATCCAGGTGATGGATGGCTGGATGAAGGTGAAGAAGACGAGCAGCAGCGGGATGAGCGCCGCAGACCTGAGCCTGTTCGATAAAGCCCTGTGTACCGAGGAGGACATGGAGGAGGAGGAGGGTGAGCTGAAGAAGTCCCACTCCAGTCCCTCGCTGGAGCTGGAGCTCGCCGCACCGGCGGTGGTCAAAGTCCGACGTAACATCTCCGAGAGACGGACGTATCGCAGGACCATCATCCCCAGATGGAATAAAGAGGCCTGAAGAGAGGTATTTTACCCACAGAGACAACATGACCGCTGACTTGACCTTATTTTTTTAATTATTATTATTATGAGGAAGCACTGAACACAGACGCAAGGAGTTAGATATGAAAATCCTCAGCATGTTGTTTTTGAATCTCCTGCACTTTTACAGAATAAACCTCAGGGACCCCCCCCCCCCCCCCCCCCCCGCCTTTTTGAATCTCCTGCACTTTTACAGAATAAACCTCAGGGCCCCCCCCCCCCCGCCGCTCTGAGACTCTCTCACGACAAAGGGCAGAACCCGACTCTTCTCTTGAGTCTCTCAAAAAGTCTGCCCTTAATTTATTTTGGGCTTTTTTTTGTTTCTCTTTGCCATGTTTTAGAATTTAAAATGGTACAAAGTCTGTTACATTTGAATTGCCATTCCCTTTACACTTTGTGTGCCGTTTAAAATCCAAACCACAAGAGGGTGCTGTTGTACAGGGTGTCTGTGAGTGAATAAGGGGCACAGGACCTCTGACAGAAACGCATTTTAATAATTGCACTTTTGTTGTCTTGAATATTGTTATACATGTTTTGTTGCCTCTGTTACATATTGTTTTCATATGAAGGATTTATTTCTGAAAATGTTATTTCTTTTCCTCCTTTTGGGGAAAAATAAAACACCTCTTGCTCATAACATGCTCTGCACCTCCATAACTGTCCTGCAGGTGGAGCACCTCCTCTGTCGTGCTCTGGCCTTGCACTCTTGAGACAAGTCTATAACCTTTATATGTTTTAAACAAGGAGGGAGCAGCCTTCTGGCTTTAAACGGACACCTGTGGAGCGGGGGTTTGAGTGGTCATCCTCTCAGCAGAAGGTCAGTGGTTTGATCCCAGTCTCCCCCCGTTCCACAACCTGAAGGTTCCTTTGGCAAGAGACGACACCCCAAACTGCTCCACGTTCTCTTATAAGTAAAAGTACGACTATAGATGCACTTGATGCATGTTTATTTGTGGGGTTTGATTAAAATAGCACCGAATAGATCTTTGAATAGTGAAATAACCCGAACACACACCATTTACAAACAGAAAGTCTTTGTAATTATGTTTTGTTTACATTCAAAGTCGAGCGTAAACATCTCTCTTTACCATCTTTGTCCCATGACAGAATTATTCCCAGATGAACGTGACACTTTACAAGAGACGGAGAATAGAGATTGTCATTGTGGCAGTTGTTGAACAAACTCATTTAAAGGGACATTAAGGGGAAAATAGTCTCGTTATACACAATAACAACATGTCAGTGCTCTGCAGGAGCATTGCTGTGAGCAATCTTACAAGTGAGTGACGCCACCTGCACTTAGGACCACTGGCCCAGGAACAAGTGCACACATCGCACTTGTCACACCGACGTCGGTTTCATTTGAAAACAGGCTCTGAATCACTTCACATCAAATGCCCTTTCACCTATTGCAATCCAAATTTGATATTTAAAGTTGAGCAATGCACCTTTAAAATCACGGTCCCCACAAATCTACATGTTCCCCGGTATCCTACAGCCTTCACACCATCAGAACACACACATTCTTCACACAGGAATGTGATGTGACAATAGGAAACGCAGTGAAGAGCACAGACAATGGGGCCTGGAACACTCAGTTCTGTCTGAGCTGGATGGAGGTGATAAGGATGTAAGGCGAGTTTTCATTGGTCCCCAGGCTCCGCGTTGGTCCCGTCTCCCGCCTGCACCCCCCCGCCCCCCACACACACACACCGGGACAAACTCTGATCTGATCGCCGCGCTCATAATGCCCAAGTTGTCCGTTGAATGGAAGCAGCCTCCATTCATCCTCAGCCATAACAAAGGCTCATTAAGATAAAGTCAGATTGTGCAGATGAGGGTGAGGGATGGGGCCGTATGAGTGACAGGGCCCCGAGGCCGTCGCTGCACCTACAGCCCCAACGGGAGGAAGCGGAGGGCGGGGCCTGATTAACCTACATGCTCTCAGGCCTGTGACGAAATGTTACGAGATGCATCCATTAGCACTTCCTGTATTTTTGTTTTCGTTTTGTTTTTTTGGATCAAATTGAAAACGTTCAATAATTTGCCTTTAATCTTTTTTGGGGGGCGTCGCCGGCGTCGCAACCCCTCTCCTCTGCTCTCGTGGCCCGTGGACCATGACTTCGGCAGCGGCGGCGACGGCCTTGTTTTGAGAGCGCCACCTCTCTCCCAACACGCACCACAACAATAACGAGCGGCCGGAGCAGCGGGGGCTGCTGGAGCGGCCGGGTTCAGAGGGCGCCCCTCCCAAGGAACCGGCCTGTTTTTGTTCCACACATGCGCCCGCCCCACTCCCCCAGCTTTGTGCGCCTCAGTCAGGCCTGGGTGGGTAATTAAAAAGGCAAGAGCTCAAGTTGTGATCATTAGGGGCTTGTCCAGCATGGGTGCTGCGAAAAGGAGCTCTACATGTAGGGGTCACTTCTGCCCCTTGTTCCTTTTACTTGCCCCCCCCCCCCGCCCTCCGCCCCCTTTGAACATTGCTTGGCGACCACAATAGCCCTGAAATGTCTCCTGTCCTTGATATTCCACCGATTCACATTCTCCATCTGCTGCTGACGCCCTGCACGCTCTACTTGTCGCTCTTTATCTGCACAAACACTCTTGATATATATTACAAAAAAAAAAAAACTTGTTTTCTTTGCGCTTTCGCCGTCTCCGTCTCTCAGGCTCTCGAACCGCCGCCGCCGCCGCCGCCTCCGCCTCCATGCAGGGCCCTTGAAACGTCTCTCAGCACTTTCCTTGTCCCACTCCAGACTCCGCTCCGAGACACCGGCACCCACTCGTACCCTCTCACCCACTTGTTCCCACTCTCGTACACAAACACCCAAACACACTCCAACGGGTGTCATTTTCCCTTCGGGTGCCAGTTCTATTCTTTTATCCTCTAACTTGTTTTCAAAGACGCACCAGAAGAAAACCCCCCTCCCTGTTCCCTCGTCTCCCCCAGCCCTGTTCCCATTAGCGTCTCCGGGCCCAGACGGTTTCATTTTATTTGCCAATCAGACCCAGTCCCGACATGAATCACTCTTTACGTTTCGTCATCAGCCTTCCTCCAAATGCAGGCTTTTGTAGCATCTGACTGAAAGAGTCTGGGGCGAGTGCCTTGCTTAAGGGCTTTTCAAAGCGTGACCTCTCTTTGCTCTCTCTCTCTCTCTCTCTCTCTCTCTCTCTCTCTTTTCCACACACACACACGCTCTTGCCTCAGTGACAACACTCCTCGGGCACAGGCGCAGCCGCTTTTAAGATGCAGGACAAACACGGTGGCGGGTTAATGCAAAATGTGTGTGTGTGTGTGTGTGTGTGTGTGTGTGTGTGTGTGTGTGCGCGCCCTAATCTCCTCCATCTTATCCCCCCTTCATCTGGATTCAGTTTCAGTTTTCAATCCAAAGGCTGAATATTTACATCTTTGATAATTAATCGACTGTGTGATGAATCGGCACATTCGACGTGTGTGATGTTGAATGAGCTGTTTGTCTGCCCCCCCCCCCCCCCCCCCCCCCCCCCCCCCCCCCCCCCCCCCCCCCCCCCCCCCCCCC
>JAFBJT010105697.1:0-10000 GCA_016785325.1 Chascanopsetta lugubris
TATATATAAATGTTATGATGCAGTTTACCTGTTGCAGTGAGGGCAGGGGAAAGATCTCATGAGACAGAGACAGCTAACAACATTTACGACGCAGTGTACAAAACATTATCAATATCAAGGATGTGTGTGTGTGTGTGTGTGTGTTGTGTGTGTGTGTGTGTGTTTGCAAATGTACTCCTCTAGATCTCAGTGTCCCTGACTCTCTCTCAAAAGGAAGTAAATTGGAGCAATCTAAAGTCGGAGGCCCGTGCTCTCGCAGGCAGGGCACGTATAAAAATATATATTTAGTCAGAAACATCCTTCTCCTAAATCTCTGGCTGTTCCATTACGCGGTGATAGAAATCCAAGTGGGGGAACTACAGCCAAGTTGAACAGCGCACCCCCACCTCCTTCCCCTTCATACAACAAAGCAGCGTGGACGAGAGGAATACTGCTCCAAACCTTTGAGGTTGGATTGGATGAATGGAAAAAAAAAAAAAAAGGAAAATGTCATCTTGGAAGATTTCAGATAGAGACAGTCTGACAATGAAAGAACATCAAAGGGAAATGCAGACCCCACAGTCTTCAAAAGGCTCGGTGAGCAGCACATTCAGGGTTATTAAATAGATGAATATTGACGGGGGGGTTTTCCTATTTGAGGTGAACGCCACCTCTGCTATCTCCACACATCCAACATGGACCCGGGAGATGGCGAGCGCAACCCGGGCACTCCCCACCTCCCGGCACTTTCACGGCAGCCTTAGATGACAGGCGAAGAAGCCCTACCACCGCTCTTTAAAAAAAAGAAAAAAAAGAAAAATATATATATTATTATTCTTCCACCCTCGCACCTCCATCGCTGCTAACTTTGCCTCGCCGGACCGAGCCGCCGCTCAGCCAATCAGAGGAGGTTTTGTTTGCTGAACTCCAGATATGTCCTTCAGCACTTTGGCCCCATTCATCTCACCAAACAATCCCCCTAAGAATTTAACTGGTGGGCAAACACGCAGCACATGGGTAATGACGGGGGCACCTTGGCTGTCTGTGTGAATATTTACCCTGTCATCAAAGGAGGGGCATGCATATAAATCTACGCCTGCACTCCCGAGTTCAGGTTCAGGCTGGGGGAGCACGGGAGGCGAGGGGAGAGAGAGGGAGAGAGAGAGAAAGAGAGAGAGAGAGAGGCGGCCAGTGAATAGTTCTCACATCTAACAGCCTATGGAACGTGATGGAGGCTTAAACCTATGGAGTCTGCCAGAAAATTAGCTTGCTTTGTAACTCCGCGGGCATGCAGGGGTTGTTTAAAATGTCAGATCCATGAATAAATACATTTGAAAATAAAATGGCCCCCCTCCCACGCGACAAGAGATTTGTGGAAACGCTGCGGTGCATCCAAAGCGGGCCAGACTCCTGTTTTTCAGATCTAAAGGTTTAGTGCCCTCTCTCCACAAATGAAATTGAAACAAAGTTTGGTTTTGAGTTCAGAGAGAGAGAGAGAGAGTGTGAGAGAGAGAGAGAGGAGGGAAATATTCCATTCTTTTGTTCAACAGCTGCTAAACCAACCCTGTCCCCGTTCCTCAACACCTGATCAACTCAATTCACGAGGGCCAGGAAACAATTCTGCTAAAGAAGAGAAGCAAGGAAACGCTCGCAATCAGCCACTAGATTGCAATGTTTTGTCTGTGATTTGGAAGAGTGGAGAGATTCTATCAGAGCAGTTGGCGCCGCCGCTGCATATATGCTGCTGGTAATACGTTCAGCCCAGGTAAACTTAGGATGGGCTGAATACAGAGACCTTCACATGCGACACTCTGCAGCGGCTGGCACAGTCCGATGGACACAAACAAACCGTGAATCTGAGTCAAAATCCCCCCTCTATGACAATGTTTTTGTTTCCCCCCCTCCAGCTGGAGTGGGCTGTGAAGTTGTGGGAAATAGAGGAATAAATACAGTAAAGTGATTATAAAGAAGACGTTATGATTAAGAAGGAGTCAATCTCATTTGGTTTTGTGACATTTAGTGGTGATGTTGAACGGTGCAGTGCAGTGTCCCTCATTCTTCATCCATGTGAGAGAACCTTACTTGTTTAAACTCAGAATGTATCTATACATTCATATCCACATGTTAAACATGGCGGTGCAACATGGCTGCCTCCGTATACGGGTTACAAAAAAATAAATGGCGCCTTCAAGGGAAATGAAAACACCAATTCAGAAACGTTTAAGGTGATTGTACACTCATCAGCACCATCGTTCTCAATGCCATTTCTAGTTTTACCAAAATATTACAGACTGGACCTTTAAAGAAATGCTAAATAAAACGCACCACTTAAAACATCAATAGATCAATATTATATCCAAACTGTGCCATAAGATCAATTTCAATAGAAATCGTCCACTCCGGACCTTTAAATAGTTTAACATGCATGCATAGAATTGTATCATTCTGTCCCGACCTAAAAAAAATGTAAGGATGTGACGGGAGTGCAGGGGAATCTTTAATGCATAAAAACAAAATGGCTGCCATTCATCACCACACATGCAGAGAAATGGCACAGATCCTCTGTGCATCGCACACCAGAGACTGTTTCTCTCTCCCACAAGATCCTCGGCTGATTCTGGCTCTGCACTCTGCAGGAACAGAAGTGTGTGTGTGTGTGTGTGTGTGTGTGTGTGTGTGTGTGTGTGGTGGAGGGGCCTCTCTATCATCGTCTCTCAAACCCAGTGAGTGCACAACCCTCTCAGATCAACAAAGCCATCATCGCACGTTCCTCTTCACATCGATTCCACTGAAAAAGCCCAACTCCTGCAGAAGTGTCAGAGACCCTGAAGATACAAGCAGCCTCACATTAAAAAATAAGAGGATGACCTTATTATAAGGAGGAATGTGGGTTATACATACATATATATATATATATATTTCCCTGGCATGTAGATGGAGAGAAAGGTGATAATGGTGGAATGATATGTTTTATTTATTCATTTTGCTGATGTCTATTTATTATTCAATAGCTCAGTGTGTTAGCTTCAAATGACATCCGAGGACTACAAGAGGCAAAATGTAAATGCATGTCTACTTAGTGAGGAAAAGGTGAGAGGAAGAAGGAATTGGCGTGTCAATATTGTGGGATCACGCTGTGATATAAATAAACATGGAAGATTTACTAAATCCAAACAAACAGGAGCCTTAATGAATTCTAATCAGAGCCACAGTCGTGGTTTTGTTCCACTTTTGTTCCACTATTGTTTCCGCAATGACAGACATGACTTTTAATGTCTGTTAATTAATTATAATTCACTGAAGAGGTGATTTAATTCCATGTATTTTACATTTCACGATCATAAAGGTCCAGTGTGTAATATTAGGATGAAATCATTATCATTTCTACCTGGAAGATCCATCAATATTTCAACCTTTTTGATGGTGAATTTTAACAACTTATCAACAGCAGATAATTGAGTACTCAAATGCTTTGATTCCCAGATTTTTTCTATCAATAAAATCAAATTTGTATCAATGTATAAAATAATGATTTCATAACTCTACAAATCTGCAGAGGTGTGTTGTCACTCATATCCTCCTTATCTCTCACTCGCTTGTTCTCTCTCACACACTCTCACTCTCTCTCTCTCTCTCTCACACACACACACACACACACATACACGCACACCCACATACAAAGGCCTTTGTGCCGTCTTCCACACCAGCACTCCTCCAGGGGCCAATACCGTGCTCCAAAGCCCTTTAGAGGGGCAGCAAGCCGGAAAATGACCCCATGCTGTCCCCCGCTCGCCTCAGCCCCGCCTGGTTACGCCCGTTTCCCAGGGACCCGCTGAGGGTCCAATGCCCCCAGGCCTCCCTCTCACGCCACACTACCTCCCAGGGCCAAACGTTAACTGGGGCTCCTCATCGTGGACAATGGGCGCCGGGAAACGTGGGAAAGAAATGTCACAGGGCTCTCTGACAACCAAGGTACGACCCCCTGACCTCCAGGGCTGGTCCCACTGGGCCCCTTTATGTAAACACAGGGTGCCCAAACAAAAGCAAACCCTGTGTTAATCAGATTCATAACCTATGAGAGGAGAAGTGTAGGTGTAAGGTGTGAGATTTGCTATTTAATCGCTGAAGTGAAGATTATTGATTTTTTCTAATTTAATGGCAACAGTAAAATACTTTGAAATCATCACAATTAATCCGCGTTATTCTTAAATAAACATTGTTAACGAGTTGTAATAAAGACCTTTTATTATCCATAAATGAGTCTTTAACAGCTCCCTAACTCTAACCCTGACCCAACTCCCCACCGCCTTGTAAACAGTCCTGGTCATTTAACCCCTGACCTTCAAGCCGTGTCCCGTCCCCACTCGTCCACTGCCACTCTCCATATGGGAGATGCAGGTCAACTGAGGATCTGGTCAGCCACGCCGCGCCCTGGGAGGGGTCAGGGGTGGACGGACGGGTGGACGGAGGGGGTTGTCCCACTGAGTGGACACAGCTAAGTGTTTACCAAGTGAGGTCGGGGGGGTGAGCGACAATTTGTTGTGGAGTGTGTGTGGGGTTAACAAGAGAGTGAGTGGCACTAAATGATGCTCGACTTAATCCTGGACTTTGTGGCCAGTACTGGTTTTACTGGGATTAATGGGCTGCTTGTTTCATAATATTTTATTATTTCAGCGCCATATCGAAACGCTAAGATATTTTGGATTGCTTGGTGAGAGGGATGCGATTGTTTTTTATTGCCTCAACCGTATAAAAAAAAATCATAAAGCTTAAAAAAAATTTTTTTTTCAAAGAATCATCATCATCTTCATCATCTATACTGGAGCTTTCAGCATAGCAGGCCGCACGTTGCTCCTTCACAGGTCACATAATTATGGTGACAGGCAGTGAGGCAGCTGGTCATCCCATTTTACACACAATGGCCCCAACCTGTTTGCTCAGGGCCCTTGACAAGGTCCCATTGACGACCTCAATGGTACAAGGGCCCATGCGCGGGTCAGACCGCAGTGGTCACCGGAGGTCAGGGTTCACAAACCCAACACCCTGACCTGGTTCCCAAGAGACTATGGCTGATGGACTCCTGCACTAGTTAATGGACATCATTAAGGAATTAGGCCGGACAAGTGAAGGATTAATGGCCCTGGACCATAAACATGAAGAGCCGCCAGCCCCGCGGCCGCAGTGACGAGCACAACACAATGGAAACCCCTCGGCAGCAGCGACAGCAAATAATCATGAGGTTATAGGCAACAAAGGTCCGGTGTGCTTGTGTGTTCAGAACCTGTGGGTAACAATAGCTACCACACCAGTTGCATACATCCACCGTGAATGGCAACAGGGACGCTGACCTTGATATGCAGTGATGTTGCAGGGAGCGGGAAAATGCATTGAGCCTCCACGCAAAGGAGGGAAATGACCACAATGTGCACATTGAATTCTCAGTCCAACACCTGCTGAAATACATTAAGCAACATGATAGAAAGCATTTAAGTCTAAATATAGGTATGGTGAAATCATTAACACTGCGGAGCGATGTGTGGGAAAAGATAATTAACTTTCTAGATGGGGTCTTTGGTCTTTGAGGATTGCTTTTTCCAGCGTGAAGCTCGGGGTTAACTACTCTGCATGGAAATAAGGGGCCAGAGGTGCAGCGTTCCCTGACCATGAGCTACAGCCAAGATTAGCATGTTAATGTGTGTTTTGAATCCATGCGCCGGTTTACATGTGAATCTGCAACTGGATTCGGTTTGATTGTGTCATCTGTTCAAAGGCATCACCACCGCTCGCTTAACATCTCACTCGCTGCCTGATTCCAGCCTCCTCGTATATCTCCACCTCCTCCTCATCTTCCTCATCATGGTCATCATCGCCCTCATCAGCAGCAGCACCACCACCACCACCACCACACAGGACCACATGCAAACCTCAGGCCTGTTTATGGGGACTGCTGAGATGCCGCACATCTCCTTGTAACCTTGGCGATTGTAAACTCTCCCTGCATGGCCTGTGGTCGTTTATGAGCACTTTGCATGAAGATCACTCTCACAAACAACGCCCTTCAAGCCTGTAATGAAAGCCAAGCACCAGAGCCGAAGAGCAGACCCGGGTTACGAGACACGTGACGGGGGTCCGCCTGCATGTAGATGACCCCAAACCTATATAGGGGGAACTCTGAGGGATCTGGAGATGGGAGAATTTGAAATAGCACAGTGCAATTCCTAATGTTGAGGGATCCTTCCCTCCACTAGATACTCATAGAATTGTGCATATTGTGCATAAGATGTGGCTGAACGCACAAAAAGTCTAATAATCAATATCATTTTGTAAAATACAGGGGGAAAAAACAGCCCCTCCAGTGAATCGTTTTTTGTCAGAAAAGTTATCCATGAATTGTTTTTGAAAAATGTGGTTCTAGCTTTACCGCTGCTATTTTCTTCCTTATTGATATGCATCGATTTGCAGATCAAATCATCTAGTACAAAAAATGTTTGCAAAACCTATAAACACCGTAGACTGTTGTCGAAGCCACAGGCTAAATTAAATAAACTGAAGCCCATGCAGGGCCGTACTGGGACACTCAGCCGCGGAGCTGGGGTCAGGGGTTAAGTGGCTGAGGTCAGAGAGTGCTGAACCTCTGTCGGGGGACCTCTCAGATCAATGAATGGGTGTTGAACATGTTGGCACATAATAGGGGATTGATTAGAGGAGGGACAAGTGTCAGGAGGGTTGATTGGTCTCTGGACAGTGTTATTCTGCCATTCTGCCTTTCTATAATGGAAAGATGAGGTGTGAGGATGTTGTCATAGATGATGGGTTAAAAATGATTCCCATTGTCGCTGACTCATGATTGGAAAGGGGTAAACGGGCTGCACTGAAAATCTGTACATGTAAAAGAAATAAATGGTTTCTTGACCAATTTTGAATTTTCTGGTCTGTTACGATCAAATGTAAACATAATGGCTGTATATGGTAAATGTGAAACTCTGTCTATTTGTCTTTTTTGCAGTCTTATCAACCACTCAAAGTACTTTGTATTCACATTCTCCTTTTAACACACTCACACACACACACACACACACACACACACACACACAGCACTACAGTACGCTAAGTGTTTTCTATCACATACCAGTGGTGCTGCCGTTAGAGAGATTTTGGGGTTCATGACCATACCCAAGGACACTTCAGCAAGTGGATTGGTGCCCTGGGATCTTGAACCACCAACCACTCATATGTCAGTTGGAGGCACTTGCCAAATGCACTTTTTTTGGCAAAAAATGGAATCGACATTTAATACAGTAATGATTGCTCCATTCAATCTGCCTCCTCCAGACCATGGCGGCCTGGCGTCGGCTCCCTGACGCTGCGAACAGGCCCTGGCACCGGCTGTGCCCAGGCAGGTACCAGCTCAGATCATCTCCCCTCTCTCCGGCTCCGACCGAAAATTTAAAACAGGCCTCCCCTACCCGTACTTTCATCTACAGCCAACTGTCCAGCCAGGCCTCCTCAACCCCTGCTTCGTCTTATCCTCCTCTTCCTCCTCCTCCTCCCTCGCATGGAGGAGAGCGAGAGTGGCATGCAGGGACAAATCTGAGACCTTTAAAAAAAATAAAAAATAAAAAAAGGAGAGAGAGAAGAAAACGGGAGGGGACGACGAGGGGTGGGGATGGCGGGGAAGAAAGGAGGCGAGGAGAAAAAGAGAAACGCACATTGTACTTTTCAAATGGATGGGAAATGATTCGCTGGGATTTGCTGACAATTATACGGTGGGGTTTAATCAATTCGGACCATTCACAGCGTGGAGAGGGCTGATCCCCCAGTACAAAGGAACAGACCGTGGGAGGGCGGTACCTGAGAAAGCGCCGGCCTGGTGTAAGTAACATGAGGCAACACTCCCCTCCCCACACACTGCACCGCAGCATATGGCCCCTCTCTGAACTTATTAGCTGGCGGATTAAGGCCAATCGCGGGGACCCAAGGGCCTGTGGCTGCCTCCATCACACCCTCCCTCGTCCCTCTTCACCCCCCAGGAATGAGACTGACTGACAAGGGGCATTGTGTTGTTCACCTAGATCACCACACCCCTCACTTACGCTGTCATGTGGTGTGGTTTGATGAGGTTATTTGGGAGGGGGAACAGCATCTGACCATTAACCTTACAGCCAGCGAACACGCTGTACATATATGCGCGTAAAAAAAAAAATGACTACCTCGCGTTATAAGTGAGCGGCGCCTCTCAAACGTGTCCACATCATAATATTTCACACAGTCATTTCACCCTTTCCCCCGTGCGCTGCTATGGTAATTCTACCTGCGAATTAGCAAGCCGCTGGGCTATGGAGTGGATTAAAAGCACCTGAATGTGAACACACAGATCAGCCCCGTAGATATGACGTCTAATTAGCATCTCATTGCAGCGCGACGTGCGAAGCTCAACATGAGTGCAGACACGCTGAGAGAAAAGGCTCCGTCGGCCAGAGGTTGATTATAGGTCCATTATGCACACAGTACTTAGTGACGGGCTGAGAGTAGGAATTAAGAGCTTGATGGCTACTGCGAGGGGACCTGGGCTGAAGTACAGGGGTGTTAGCCGTCGACGGGGTCCGGGGGTCTACAGGAGGCCGAGGCTGGGGGAGGCTGTACAGTATAGTCTCTGGCCTCCCTGAGTATTCATGGAGAGAGATTTGACAAGAGAGGAGACCCCTATTTAAGCCCTCATTTGATCTGGCAAGCGGCAGGTGATCCTCTGCCTCTTTTTGTGTCAGACCGCGGGGGGTTGCTGACCCCTCGTGACCTGTCTTACCTGGCGCCCTTCAGGACACCTCATTTAAAGAGGGAGAGAGGAACTAATTCAGTCCCGGGGATCCACCCATCGTGGAGCTCCACCTGGCCGCAGGGTTGCGGGGTCAGCGCCATGCTGAGACAGCAGGGATGCTCCAGGCCTGCTTTGCTAATCCCCTCACATACTGGGAGGTGTTGGAGGACCCAAAGGTCAGGGGATGGAGCGGAGGAGCCATCTCCTTGGTTCTTTTAGACAGGATTAGAGACCCAGCGGGGATCCGGGTCTTGAGGAGACACGGCCTCGCATGGAAAAATCATGAAGGTATTTCGGAGAGGTGCAGGAGATGCTCCAGCTCTGGACCATCTCCTGGGAGAACATGTGACCATCGACCTCATGGAGAGCAGCCATATGCAGCTTGTACGGACAACCACAAGGTAGCCTAGAATCAAATGGCATCCAGAAACCGATCGATACATTTGACATCAGAGGGTTAGGGCTGTCGTTCAAAGACAATCACAGCCAGAGGGTGCAGAGGGACATGTAAACAAAGACAACAAAGTGTCACACTGGTGAACAACACACAGATGCTGCTAACTTCGTCATTGTCCTATGCTAATGCCAATTCCTGCTCTATTTCTAGCATAATGCCATGATGCACGTTCATTGGCAATAAGCATGTTCGCATGAGTGTTTGTAGCCTGGCAAGATAGCGAGGTGCGGGAGCGATATAGGTTACCATGGTAACACTTTCTTTCCCTCTCCAAGTCATTGTTTCCAATGCATTTGTACCACCAGACTTGGTGCATCCCTGAAAAAAAGGGATATTGCAAGGCATTCTGGGAAAGGGTTTCTTGACTTTTCTATGGATTTAATAGGGGTAAAAAAAAATCCAGGTAGATATGACTCTTAATAGAGCCATACAGAGATGTCTGTTTTCACTGTATTGAAAAACAGAGGTGAAAATCTGGTTTCTTCCACTTGTTTTCTTGTTTGTTTGAATTCAAGAGGAAGTTCTCGTTAAAGCACAGGGCCTCGCAGTTGATCTTTAATGAGATGGGAAAACACCCATCCCCCCTCCATCTCACCCTGCAGGATGGTTTTCTATATAACTTATCATGTTGCTTTCATGTCTGACTCGTCACTCTGCAGCGAGCGACTGCTCCGCGGAGAGACTTTGTCTAGGAGCACCAATGATTAATGCTCTTTGAGGGAGGTGGTGGGGGGGGGGGGGGGGGGGGA
>JAFBJT010105697.1:26092-51305 GCA_016785325.1 Chascanopsetta lugubris
ATACGCACACACACACACACACACACACACACACACACACACACACACACACACACTTGATCTCACCCTCTATGTCCCTCCTCCAAGCCCCTCACTCTCACCTTGTCTCCATGCAGCCGAAAACACTTTTTTGCACAATATTGTAATGGTATTGATTTCTTCAGTCTCATATAAAACAGCAGCCTGAGATGTGTTTGATCGCACTGACAACGTAAGGTGCACACGTGGTCGCTCACTCGCGCGCATGCACACGTGCAACGCCCTATCAGAGCGCGCAAATACAGTAAACGTAGGATTGGTCTCATCAATAATACATCTGCTCTTCATGTTTATGCAATTTACACATAACACACACACACACACACACACACACACACACACAGACCCTGTGACTGCATGTGTGTGCAAGGAACTCAAACCTACACGCACACACACACACGCGCACAACACGCACGCACAGATTAAGGTAATAAACACATACCTGTTAAAGAGACATGTTCTTTGATTCTGCTCCCTGCTGCAGTGAAGGCTTCCATGATCACTAACACACACACACACACACACACACAGACACACACACACACGCGGCACTATAAGGAAATAAAACAGTAGCCGTGGTGATATGCAAATTGACGTCTCCCACCGAATGCAAATCATTTATTATTCATAAATTACTCATGTTTATGCAAATGAGTGTGAGGACAGAGCAGCGGTGGGTGGGGGGTTGAGTGACGCCAGTCCTAACATGTGATACTGGGTGTTTCTGTGTGCATTTCCTTTACATACGATACAAACACTTACGTTCAACCCACACGGTTTTCGGACCAGAGTGTGTGGTTCCATCCAGGAGTGGTCAGAGACTGTGAGGGGGGATACAGGACAGAGGGAATTAGATCAGGGAGGAATTCTAAGGCAAACGAACCCAACATAGAACAGAGTCTAACAGATGAGGGCCTGTGTGTGTATCTATGCTTTTACTATTCTATTCTATTCTATTCCATCCAATAATATGGATGAATGGTTCATTAAACATAAAGGTCGTTCTCTTCGTTATGTTTGTAATCTAAGATGTAAGTAACAAATTGAACATTACGGGGTTAGGGTTATCAAAGGCATTGAGTGGACTGTCCTATGATCCATCTTATACTTTTCAGGGCTGGTTTAAATTAACGTTACAACATTTAGAATACATGATCATATTTTCTTTATTCAAACTGTTATTGAGGTTTGGGCAGCTAATGATGAATTGACAAAAAGTGATTATTGTTAACAGGTATATTGTACAATGTACAGGGTTTTTTACAAACAAGTGTGTACTAAACTAATTCCCTGTCCATCGTTCATAGTTAGTGTGTTATATAGTGTGTATCTGCCCAAATGGAACAGCCAAGTGCAGGTGATTACTGATTAGCATGGCTAGCTGCTGTAGCATATGCATTTCTACAACTAGATGTTATGTTGCTGCAGTAGTGTAGCTTGCGATGTTCACGAACACACAGTCTTACTGGTGGTGGCCAACTTTGACAAGTATTGTTTACAAATGCCAGCCAACCTCTGAAGCCCCTGAGGTCCCCGAGAGAGACATTTTGGATACATTTCACTTGAGGGACTTTCAGAACACTGTTCCAAACAAATCATTCGGCACACAACAATTTGAAGTTCAGATCCTTGGGTGATACTTGGTTATTTATTTTATTTGTGATATTTAGGCCTGAAAAGACTCAAAACGACTGTGTGTGTGTGTGTGTGTGTGTGTGTGTGTGTGTGTGTGTGTGTGTGTGTGTGTATGTGTGAGTACAGAGTGACTCACCTTGTATGTTCTCTCACACATCTCAAACATCGTTGTGTATTTGCAGTGCTCAGCGTTTCCGCCATTACGGTAGCATCATCACAACGCGACTATGACGTCACATAAAGCGACGCGTTCCACCTCTCCCGGCTGTGTTGACGTTCTGTTTGAACACTGAACTACATTGATGAGCTGGATATTTACGCGTTAACTGATTGAATTGAATTTATTATTTTTTTTTTTTTACTGTTGCGGTCTGTATGTATCGCTCGTGTGTGTGACGGTGCGTGTTTCTGTCGTGCGTGGCGGACACAGTCATGTTCCACAACAGCTCTCAGAAGAAATTCTGGATCTTCAAGAGTGAGGAGGAGCTGGAGCACATGAGATGTGCAGCAAACCGGAAATACCGCAGCAAGATACTGGAGAGTATGAGGGTAAAGTTGTAACTATAGCAACTAAACCAACAAAAATGATAATATTTATATGATAAGATCATATTACAACATGTCACACGTTTTACTCAAATTACGCTCTCTGTCTATTCCTCTACCCCCCTCCATATACTGTGTGTGTGTGTGTGTGTGTGTGTGTGTGTGTGTGTGTGTGTGTGTGTGTGTGTGTGTGTGTTGCAGCCTGGTTTGAGTGACTCCATGTTCTTGGAGCGTCATGGAGAGGACGTGTTGTTCAGACACTATGAGAGGAGACTGCTCGACTTCTGCAACATCTTCAAACCTCTCATGCCCAAGTCTGTGGTGGTGAGTACTTCTGTTTGTGTGTGTGTGTGTTTGTAGAGGTTCCTCAGAACTGCATGAGAAACAGCTGTGTGTGTGGTCTGTGCAGGGTACCGCCCTCATGTACTTCAGAAGATTCTACATGAACAACTCAGTGATGGAGTACCACCCTCGTATCATCATGTGAGTAGCAGCGATCACAACAGATGTGATGTACAATAGTTCTGTTGTATGTGGCTTTTAGCCACACTGGTCTATTCTAGATGCGATTAGTGTCATTCGGTCTGTCTTCACTGGTGTACATTTTGCACAGTCTCAAAGTGACCCTCTCCTCGCAGGCTCACCTGTGCGTACCTGGCCTGTAAGGTGGATGAATTCAACGTGTCCAGCACTCAGTTTGTGGGGAACCTGGTGCAGGAGAGCCCCGCAGGACAGGAGAGAGTCCTGGAGCAGATCCTGGAGTTTGAGCTGCTGCTGATTCAACAGCTGAACTTTCACCTGGTGGTCCACAACCCCTACAGACCCATGGAGGGTCTGCTCATCGACATCAAGGTGGGACGTTTAATGCGCGCTTACGATGTCGCTTTTTCATACAACACCGATGTGACTGATAATCAAACTCATCAAACTCACCTCTCAGACCAGATATCCAACGCTGGAGAATCCAGAGTCACTGAGGAAGAGTGCAGACGACTTTCTGACGCAGGCCGCCATGACAGACGCAGGGCTGCTGTTTACGCCCTCTCAGATTGCTCTGACAGCCATTCTGAATAGCGCCTCCAGAGCCAGTCTCAGCATCGAGAGGTGGGTGACTCGTATTCTAATGAAAGCATGGAACAGTGGTTAGTTTGGTTTCTCCATGATCCAATTCATTCAAAGTTAAATAGAACCATCACCTCTTTAGATTTTTTGGTTTTGATTCAAAGCAAACATTCACGTAATATCTATATACATTTGTGAAGGTGAAATTATTTGCATTGAAGCAGCAAATCTATGCACAAATGAATGTGGCTTCCTAATTCCTAGTTACCTGACTGAATGCCTGGGACTGAAAGAGGATAGGGAGACGCTGTCCAAGATGTACGACTCCATGAGACGTGAGTGAACTGCACTATCAGTCTGACACCACAGGGTGGTGATGTTGAGCTCATGCTCATGAGCTATACATGCATTTTTTTCACTCTCCATTATTTCAGGGATGAAAACTCTTCTTAAAAAGTATGAGCTTCCCAAAGCAGAGGAGGTGAACGTCTACAAACAGAAGCTGGAGAGGATTCACGCCGAGTTCGGCACCTCAAACAAGTAAGAAGTGATGAGTTTGCGTTCTGTTTCATATAGACAATGAAGACACTTCTGATGTTGGTAGTGTATCCTGAATGCAATACAATTACCATGCCTAAGCACATCACATACCCCCCAATTATTCCGACATTTCACTTTCCAGACAAAAAAAAAAAAAGTGATGAACTGCAGTTTTCTGTCATATGTAGTAACAGCTTTATTTTAGCCAGGTCGTCGTATCTAAGATGCAAAAGGTTCAAGGTTCAGTATCAGGTAGAAAAATAAAAAGGAACACATCATCAACATCGTCATCAGTCGTATGAAAGACAGAAAGGAAGAACAACAGCACGCCACATTCCTACCTACATCATCCATACCGTGAAGCACAGCTGACATTGGTATTGCTGATGAGGAGACTTTTTGTTTTTAGGCCTGTTGGTTATCGCGCTTCCCGTCGCCAGTCGTCCGTTTAACACTTGGTGAGGTCGGTGAGGTCCGTGGTATCTTTAAGTGCAGCTACAGAAAAAACAGTCTGGTAAACTCTGGAGCTATGACAGGCACAGATTCGGGGCGTGTGAGGTTCGACTCATGTGATCGATCTGTGCGTGGCATGACTTCTGGGGATGTGACGCCGCCCACAGTGGCAGGAGAGAGAGAGAGAGAGAGAGAGAGACTGCAAATGCATGAAAGCTTTGAAGGAGTTCAGGTGATGTCTGATACAGCAGCATATACAGTATGTAGGCCCACACACTATAGAAGAGTCCATCAAGGTTAACACATGCACAAGGTAAAGGTTACACATCATCTCCTACGTAGGCTACCTCTCATTTCGCTTCAGCTATAGTCATACAAAAACACAGCTAGGTATATATCAACAAAGGAAGCCGGTTTACAAAATGTAACAAGTGGTTTCAGGGCTGCACGGTCGTTTACACACAATTTTAGTGGCGAAGGTCAGAAGGAAGAAGAGCTTATCTCAAACTCGGGAGCGACGGGATGTGATGGCGTGATCGGAGAGGAAGTTAAGGCTCGTGTCGTCTTGGAGAGAGGTGCTATGTTAAAAAATTCCCTGATGACGGCAGAAAGAAACGCTACTTTAATGCTTTGGATCGCCTCCCCCCCTTCGAAATGGTTCTGTACGTTTTGTCCACGGAAAGCAGCGGCTTACCAGGCGCCCTTCCCCCCACCCCCCCACCCCCCACTGCTTGTAGAACTTCTGAAGGAGGAGGAGGAGGAGGAGTGGCAGGCATAACAGGATAAAAACAAAAGCTCAGACACCTCTGCAGTCCTCGGTATCTCAGGTCCATCTTCATGCTCTGGTCAGAGTTCAACAAACACCGTCGGTGTCCGACACATTTTGGGAAAAAGGCTTTGGAAGGACAGTATTCAGATATGCAGCAAGTGGTCCCCCCCCGTACACACACGCACACACACACACGGAAATCGGCCATATTGCATCAGAGCTGACAGGAAATCTAGGCCACATGCTGATAAATACAAACTCTGACTTTAGTCTTCTGTCAAGCACCGAACAGGACGAGGCCGCGCTCCGGCCATCTGTGTGGTCTGACTGCCCCCAATCTGACTCTCCAGAGGAAATCCTTTAAACTCACATTACCTGGATGGCAGCAGCCAGTGACATGATGGTGCACTCTGTCCTGTAAGATAAAGTGGAGGCAATCGTGAAAAGGCACACGCCCACAGATCACTCCCTACGTTTACATGCACAGCTGAAATCTAGCCTATGATTATAGAGTGTAACTTGACCATTTAATCAGAGTACTCTGCTTGACCCGGTGAGGAGGCACAAGAGTGGGATTTCATCACCACTAGGTGGTGATATGTTCATATGCTAGTATTTAATGCTCCTCAACTTCCAGGTTAAAGCCTTGGGCAGAATCTGAAGCAAAGCCTGGTTTGGGTCTGACTGACTCCCATTCAAATTGTCTAGGTGTGTTATATGTTAAAGAATATATGTATTTTTAAAGTCTAGTTTTAGTCAGAATAAGATAAACCCTCAGTATTTACTTATGCGTCATGTAAACATAGCGAGTGAAATCTGATGTATACCACAATACTAAACGTCAATATGCAACTACTCTACTACATGAAATATGATTTCACATCAAAATGATAAGACAGTGGATACTACAACTACTAACAATGGACATGGACACTGAACACTAGATGTCACTATAACGAGGTGAAAGTTGAAAATGGACTTCAAGGGGCTGGCCACAAACACTAACTGAAGATATGGAACTCGGTTCACCAACAATTACAGCTTGCAAAGACAACTTCAAATGTTTGTCAACACTGTCTCATCAATATGTTTGTGTGCAGCAAACGAAAGCGAGGATATGAAGAAGACGGCCACATTTCGAAAGAACCTCGTTTGGAGGAAGAGGTAAGAACGTTTCCTCCACGGTTTGACTTTTTCGTGTGTGAGAAATTCTGTTCCCGTTTCAGCTAAACCTTTGTTTTGATGCAGGAATGGTCAGATGAAGACCTGATGTGAGCCCCAGGCAGAGATGTACACAATGTCTTCTTAATTCCAGGATTGAAATTCCGACAACCAAGGGTGAATTTGCAAGGGTGCACATTATTTTATATTGTAATGTTGCTGATACTGCAGTTAGTTTTAAGTTTGCATTTGTTTTGCAGTAAAAAATAAAGGTATTTTTTCTAAAAACACGCGTCTCCATGTTTCTGTGGATTGAAGTCAGAATGTCTAACTATTCCTGTACTTAAGTTATTTGTCAGAGAAATAATTCAATGTGTGGCACAGCAATGTGGGTCACTCTCATGCACAACACATGGCGCACCTGCAGCTGAAACTAGATCTGACCGCATGGAGGTTAAAAACATTACAGGCGATAAAAACTATTTTGGTGCTTTAAATTCTTTGAATAACACAACACAAGCCCCAGTATACTAAGCAGTTTTGTCAGATGGCAATGAAACACTCTGTCATCTACTTTACAAAAACTGTTTAATAAGTGCATGCATGTCCGATACAATCTGTACTATTCCAAAAAGATGTCTGATGTAAACACTTTTCATTTTACTTGGTTTCTCTGATCATGTGTCCTGCCTGGCATTCAGAAGTTTAAAAAAGACTTAACCAAATTAGCAAAACAAAAACAAAAACAAAAAACAGCTGATACAATCAGAGGGAGGAAATAAATTCAGCTTATCTCTCTTATATACTCATGATTCCAGCAAGAGAATTTATTCTTAATATAAAATAACCATATTTTACTGAAAGACTTTGTTCCAATCTAGAAACAAAGGAAAGAAAACGAGAAAACAGACAGAACTGCGAGTTTCAGCACTTTGCGCAAATTGTCACAACCTTATGATAAATCAGTCACTAATTACAGTATCAAAAGCATAAACGCTCATAATCCAGTTACCAGAATAGGTGGGAGGGGGGGAGGGGCTAGCTTCTTCATGTCAGTTTCCTCTTAAAAAGCCAGGAGAGGGGGTGGGGTGGGGAGGGGGTACACTTTGGCAACCTGTGCTAACAAACACAAACACCTCTGTTGAAATCATAATATTTGGCTCATGTGGTGAAGGGAATGACATGTACCCCAGTCAGAATCATGAACACAGTTTGTGTGGGAATACTTTTTTCCCGGTACATATAGCTGTCAGTCACTGGCGCACGTTATATTTGTTTGTTTATTTTGTGTGTGTTTGTTTTTAAAAGCACTGCAGTTGTACTCAGCCGCTGTTGTTGCATAGCTCTTTTTGTGGTGAACGGGACAAGATGGCAGGTGGGTGGGGATGGGCGGGACTATCGAGAGGAGGACATGATGGAGGGTGGTGATGGGGGGGGGTTGCCATGGTGATGAGGGCAGAGCATGCTCGGTCTCCTCTGTGCTGCACTCCAGTGGAGGAGACTCGACGGAGGGATGGGAGGATGAGAGGAGAGGTGGAGAGCAGTACTACCTGTTGCTGTTGGACATGGCATACTGAGCTTGCTTCTGCTGGAGGAGCTCTGTGATGGCCAGCAGCTTTTTCAGCACGTGCTGTGAAGAGATAGAAAAAGAGTTCCGTGTGCATCATGTGGGGAAAGGTGATTTGTGTGTTGCCCGGCTGTGACACCGTGGGTCACCGACCTGCTGCGCTCCCCTCTCGTTGCTCAGCGTCCGCAGCTCGTCCGAGTGTGCGGCACAGACCTCGTGCAGCGCAGCCAGGTTCCGGGACAGGTCTGTCGTAAAGTGCTCTGTGGCTTCGGGGAGGTCAGGGACGTTCTGGAGACGTTTCAAAATTGGATGTCAATTTTAATCCCCCTAAGACTGATATAACGTGCGCTGTTTTCAGACAGGTCCCACGGAGATTATTGTGAGTATTAGGTTCCACGCTATCTGTAGTTGCCGTTTGAAAATGCATGACAGCTCAGATGCATCCAACAAATACTCCTGCTGTTGAGACATTCAGACAGGAGGTGGTGCAAGCCAATGAGAAGAGCAGCAGGAGGCAGGATATGATATAAGATCATGATGCTGAGACTAAACTGCGATGTTTTTGAATACTTTCATCCCAGCAACCAGTATCTGTATTTTGGCGTAGGCCCTTATCGTCCAAAGCCTGTAGATCTCGCTGTCTTTCCATGCAGATATCTGTCACTGTCTCTTAAAGCAGGGTGAAGTACAAAGAAACCACAGGGACACTAACTTGCACATTTGCGTTTAACACATATACTATCTGACGATATTTCAGAGCATCTACAGATCAGTGTGAACACGACTTTACATAATCCATCAAAGATATCAACTCTACTCATATGGCAAGGAGAGCGATACAATTTCCACAAGAAGAGGGAGCCGCAACGTTTTTCTCTTGAATTATCATTCTGTCATAATCATAATTAGTTTGAAATGTTTTCAGTTATAAAAACAACAGTGATATGATTAAAAGCCTCACACTCAGCGACTCACCCCTAACTCATCCAGAAACATTATCATCCTATGTTTGTTGTTTTTGATGAAAGGGTTCACACCTTCCATGTAGGGCTCCTGTTCAAAAGAAGAGACAGTTGATGTTGGAGAGATGTTTACAATAAAAGCAGTAGAATATCGAAGATTTGGCAAATTCAAACCTTAGCACCAAATTCAACCAGGTTGGCGAGGTTTTGGACAGATTTGGCCACTAATGTGAGGGTCCTGCCTGCTGTTGAAGACGGAGGATCTGTACGAGGCACAGAGCAAAGCATCGACTGTAACACGTCCTATCATGATCGGGCAGGTTTTGTGCTCTTCAGTTGATACTCACCAGCTATGATGTTGAACATTCTGGGGTTGAGGATGGCAGGACAGATGAGTCTTAGAAAGACAAAGCCACTGGACAAACAATGGACACGGTTTAGTGAAATGTATCAAACGGTCGAATCTGACTGACATGAATACGAGGCAAATATGAACTGGCGGCTAAATAGTCTGTGTTTACCTTACAACTCTCGTCCTCATGGTGGTGTTAGTGGGCCATTTCTGCTGCACAGACTTCTGCAGACAGCCATAAATGAACCTCAGCGTCCTGGGTGGGTCACCAGAGACAGTGATGGGTCAATTTCAGTCATTTTCATACGTTTCTGTTCCTGTTCAGTTTCTGCCTCAAATCAAATCGAGAATTCCCTGAAAATCCAAATCTGCGCCACAAAGCTGGTTGTGCATGCGTGTGCTTACGGTGGGAGGATCTCAGCAGCCATGAAGATCTTTTCCACCAGCTCAGACAGGATGTTGAGGAGATGAGCCAGGTTCAGGTTTACATCCTCGTTTTTCTCCAGTTTGGAAGGGTTCAACTTCAATGAGTCAAGTCAATGACGGAGAGACACAGGCAACCACATGAGTCAATGAGAATGCATTAACTCTAATTTATAATGTATGATGGTAAACTGTGAGACCGAAACGATGGCTTAACTCTTCATTCTATAGCAAAGGCAAGTCAGGCAAATATTTTGTGCAACACATACATATTGTATTAAATCCAGCTACGGGTAGATCACCACTTAATCCCTACACAATGAAGCTTCATGTTAAATCAAAACGAGAGACGACAGGGAAACATTCGCCGAGACTTGTATGTGAGTGAGTACACAGACACTAAAAAGAGTTTCATGTTCTGAAATATTCACTGTGGCCATAACCCTCAAAGAGCTGACTTTAGACCTCGGCTGTGCTGGTGCTGCTTCTTGTTTTGAAGTTTGTCTTTGAAAATAACCAACAGCCTTGTGCAGCTGCACGAATGATAATGGTATAAATGTCATGTTGTAACGTTATATCAGGAAAAGACAGATTACACAGAGGTGTTTACCTCGCAGGACTGTTTGCTCTCCATGATCTTGAGGATGGTGTCTTTGAGCGCGTGGTGGACAAAGGGTGTGGCGGTGGCCTTCATGTACTGCTCCATGAGAGTGCTGGCCAATGTGGTGGCTCTGAACAAGGTCGTTGCCTCATCTGGGAATAAGGATCAGAAATTCTTTAGCATGCTTTTGTTTTGTTTTTTACATGACGCAACTATCACACGAAACAATTACGTTCTTAAAACACCACATATCTACAGAAAAAGACTGTTAATTATTCCCATTGATATTTGATATATGTTTTTTACCCTCCATGCTGATTTCTCTGTCATTGAGTGTCCTGAGTAGTGGGGCTTCAGCGTTCTCATGTCTGAAGATCCGCAGAAGGAGGCTTGCCAGTAAGGTGCGGTCCTGACCACACACGTGGGCCAGAGCATTGATAACATGGAAGTCTTTCTGCAGGATCATCTGCAAAGGACACGCACCAATGACATCATTCAGTCAGTTTGGGTGAACAAAGGAGAGGACAATCGATGGACTGAAAATCACTTCTCAGTAGATCAGACCTCTTTGAACTCGCTGTATTCCTCTTCGGGCATGATCTTCTCCATGGAGTAGCGGGCGCGTACGCGTAAGGATCCCGGCTCGATGCCCTTCAGAGGCACATGGGAGCTGAGAGGGAACCACTCATCGATCATCTGGCCCTTCTGTAGCCGATTCAGTTGACAGCGCATGAACACTGTGCAGGGGGAGAAAGCATCATGTTTTCAAATGGCCCAGTTTTCAAGGTTTATTTGATTCTACCTATGATAAGATACTATCCTCATGTTTCTTGCTCAGTGAGAAGCCAAGGCTATATTCACAAAAACCGGAGGTCATAACTCTCTCTGGCCTCTGAGGATCACTATTTCTACAGAGTCAAAACATACGCTTGCGATCACAAAGAGATGAGAGTGTAGAATCGGACAGGAATGAGATGGTTAACGTGGTCAATCAAAAGACTGACATAGGAGAGTTAATGCAGAGAGGTGGGGGCAAGCTCATGACGTAAACAATGTAAACAATGCACTTCGAACAAAATCAATAGCAATACTTACATATGTCACTTTCTTTGCTCTTTTTAGTTTTGTTGCTCAGGCTGATTTCAAATCTGTTGATTTCACTCGACAGGTCACTGAAACAAGCACATGCATACATACATACATACATTACACACCCAACTCATACGACAGAGGGAGCTTATGAGGCTTGAAATATGAAGAGGATGAAAGTCCAAACATATAGAAGCAAACGTGTGACGGACTCACTCAAAGATGAACTCCTCGGTGAAGACGGGGTTCTGCCCCTCCCTCGGGTGTGTTTTAGCCACCTGGACGCTGTTCAGGTAGATGTTACAGTAAGGGTTTGTGAAATACTTCACCGGCAGCTTGTGGGCCTCCTCCACATACAGCACTAGGCTGCTCACCTGTCAGAAAGTAACCGTATTCTTCATCAAATCACATCCTTGTTTTTTGTTTTATATATGAATTGTTGGGATTGTCAAACACCCGAGTGACTAGTCTCAAAAGGTGTCCATCAACAGCTTTACTTCGACTACATACGCATCTATACATCCTAAGTGATGGTGTACAAACCTGTCTTAGCCTCTTGTTGGAGGTTGGCTGAGTGGTTTTCCTTAGGTTACTGCAGAAAGTTTGAAGGCATTTCATCCAGTCCTGTCAAGAAAGAAAGATATTTATTTGAAAGGGTTGACATGGACACTGTGACTGCACAAAAATAAACCAATGAACACGCAACTTTAGCAATTTGTGCTGACTCTGCTCTAACCTGTGCCTGATCCGGAACCTCTCCCGCAAAGTAGAATATGTATTGTTCCTCACTAAAGTGCTGGACAACAATCTGGAAACAGTTTGGCCTGAAAATGTAAAACAGAAAAAAGAGAATTGACATGTATTTGTTCCCTATGATATCATAACAAAGGAAGTCTATCACTTCAAATAAGCATTAGCACAGCACCTCCAGTTGATTTAACCTTATGAAACTCGAGAACCCCCCTTTGAAATCTCACCTGCCAAACAAACTGTCATGCACACCATACACAGAGCACACACTTAGATCGATCAGCCCTTTTGGTTTGGTGGCTCTCTTCTCGCTCTCAAAGTAGATGAGCTGGGCGTCGTTACCTTCCAGGATGAAATAAAGGTTTTTCCACCGTTTGCCTTTGCCTGGGGGAGCGAGATGGACCATGGGGAAGTTCATTATTATCATCAGCACTGTGTTTGAGGAGGCTGTGTTTCAAGTCAGACATTACACCCTACCTTTGTTGAACAGGAGGTAGCCTTTCTTTACAATGTTTTTGTAGAAAGCATCTTTTGTTTTCCGTCTGATAGTGTTATAAATTTCTCTCCCATCCACTGTGTCGGGAAGAACTTGCTCCTGGTGCTACGGTAAAGAAATCAAAAACAGAAATGTAACATTTTTAAACCCAGAGGGGTTAAATTAACAGCATATCAAAAGGGCTGATTGCATTTTCATAGATTCATGCAAAATCTGTTGCTTCAAATTCTACAAAGACTTTATTTTGATTAACATGTCTGATGCTACCCATATTCTCATTTGAGAAAATGTGACTACTTGAGGGTTTACTCATGTCTCTTTACAGATGTACATACCTGCACTGAAACTGGTTCTTTCAAGTTGTAGCCCTCAACAATCTGTTCCTTCTTGTAATGGTCGATGATGTCATCAACACTGAGAGAAGAGGAGCAAGACACAGCATGTCAGTTATTGTAGATAAAAAATACACAACACCTGCTGGCTACAAAATGTAATCATTTGTTGCCAGATTGTGAATTTCTCCATCTGGAGCTGGTATACTGCCACACATACCTGTTGTAGTACCTCCCCCCCATCATGTACTGATTGTTGGGGGTGGGGGAGATCTTAAACCTTTGGATGTTTTCATTGGTGCGAAAAAAGAGCGAGTAGTCGCCAGGTGTGTTGTCTGACGGCCGGACGAGAAAACTGCACACCTGGCCCACTGAGAAGCGAGAAGCAGCAGAGGAATCAAAAGAGGGACAAAGAGAGGAGGGTTTAATGCTTGCTCAGCAGAATACTGTGATAAATGGATGCAGGTGGGCTAATGAGGAACAAAGAGGGATGGTACCTGTCATCAGCAGGTTGTAGGCCTCTTGCTTGGTGATCTTTCCGTGATACCAGCTGCAGGATAAGAGCAACTGTCAGCTGTGCCGACTACAAGAGCAGCATCTCTTAACTCTGACATATTTGTCGACTCCAGACAAAAACAGATGTATCAATAGCAAATATCATTTCACTAAAAAGGTAAACTTTCAGGCTTGAGTCGTTTTCAGGATCATGTGCATAAAACACAAGTATACCACAAGACTAAAATATTCAGAATGAAAACATAGGATTTAAGCTCCGTCCAGTTGAATGTCACATTCAAAGGTCACACAAAAAAGTAACTGAATTATTCTTGGATGTTAAAAAGGCGAGTTGAAACTTACACTTTTCCCTCATGTGGATCCTCCTCTCGTCCCTGGAAAATATTGGAAATAGAAATCTGTCAAGGCACTGACTCAAATGGACCAGTGGCTGCAGATTTTCTCTAATCAATGGCCAATTGATTATTTGCACAACTCACCACCTCCTCCACAAGATCCTCCACGATGAGGCCTTGCTCCTCTGTGCGAACATTGGTCACCCACATCCAGCCATCGTCCAGCTCGTTATGGACGATAAACATGTCCCCTTTTAGGAAGCTGAAGACAAAATGAGTCAAAGTCAATGTTAGGAGACACACAAGTAAAAATTAAAAAGTAAAATTGTTTAACAAAGTCTAAATTTTTCCATAGTTGATTGATGACATGAAGTAAATGTGGAATAAGGGAATCTAAAATGGAATATTGTCCAGATTTAATAAACGTCAACTATGAATTTGTGCTAGTAGTAATGTCCCGTTTTGTCCAGCAGGTGTCCCCAGTTCACAACATTTGAGATAAACTTGCACGTCTATGGGGTTTCATCGGTGGCCTACTGGCATACTCAAGGTTGAGGTTGGTTTCAGACAGATGTTTATCAGATTCAGGAAATCAGGCATCATCAGAAAGTGTGTCCAATGCAGCTCAATAACAGGGACAAGATTGTTTTTCATTATCAAGTCACGTGATATATTTTCCTGGCTGCTTTAAGGGAAATGGCAGGCCAGGTGGGACATGCCTACTAAAAATTAGAGAGAAGAAGGTAAATCTTTTGAAGTATTACGCTCAGATGCCTTCATCTTTGCTCGTTTGTGTTTTAAGGATGAACATTTCCTATGTTCGACTACACTTCTGAGAGATAATTCATTAAACGGTTCATATTGCTCAGTAACTCACCTGATCTCATCAGTATCTGGCACTTTGGTGTATGGAAGTATTGCCCTGACTCTCCTCCTGTCCTCCACAGGCTGTGGAAACAATTGAGGATTAAAAACCACATTCAGAGATATTTTTCAAGGTTGAGGGACTATGAGGGTTATTGGACACATTCAAATGTTTCAATCAGCTTTACTTGCTCTCTGTTTATTTGATCACATTGTCACAAATACCATTAACAATCCATCTATCAAGCTCCAGAGTTTTCCTTTTGAATAATGAAAACATATGCTGCCCTACTATCAGTCACATCAATTCTATGGTTTGTTGATCCTCTTGCATTTAAGGTCTTTAAAATGAAAGTGAAACTATGTCCAATCTAAAACCACAGCTACAGAAAATGCCTATTTTGCTGCTTTGAAACAAAAGAATGAATATGGTTTTTGCCTCTCACCTCAGGGGGCGCCACCGGAGATAGTAATTTCTCCCCTTTGAGCAAACAAGACACATAGCTGTAGTAACCAATCAGGTCTGATAGAGAAGAGAACCGCCGCCCCCCTATGTAATAGTCCCCACACATGGCGATTATCCTGTTGAGAGAAAACACGAGAATGAGTCAAGACGGCAGTTATTTTTAAAATACGAGCTAATCACGATGCACTGAAGGGCAACAGAAACTGTTCAACATTAGTTCCGGCGACAGAGTGCGACTTTGTCAACATTGATTTTCATTAGTGGGCTCAGAAGGCAGAAGAAACAGAGCTTGAAATGATAACTGTGACAAAACAAGACTTTAATTATTTGGATTGCAATCCTTCAGAAGATAATATTTCTAGAGGGAACTTGAAGGGGGGTGAATATAGAGCTATTTGTAATTTGAGAAAATAACTATTGTATTATAGTATTGACTGAGTGTGTTGATCTGAATTATATCCAGCTGTGGAGCAGCAAATCTTCTCATATGCTCTTGTGCTCATCAATGAAGTGGATCTATAATGGTCAGAATGTGACAAAAGAAACCTATGCAGCAAATGGACATTGACCTTTGTTCAAAATTCATTTACAAACCTCATCCCACTTCCAGTAACCAGTATCACTGCTGTCATGTTCCCACACGAACCTGATGTGACTGAAAGATATGATGTCACCATGATTTGATGAGAGAAAATGCTTTAGTGGGTCTTTTGTGTTAAATGAGCAAATTGTTTTTTCAAAGATGTACTCAGACTGTTGGTCTTTATTTGAAATTCTAGTTCTTATTTAAATGCAAAGTCCACATTTAAATGTTAAAGACTATCACATTTAAAATATACAGCCAAGAAGCATGACCTGGAGTATTTGTTGTTGAATCCAGCAGAGGGCGCTCTGAGAGCAGTTTGACCATTTAAATGTCCTTGTGACTTGGAAGTATAGCAATGAGTGATATCCTGTTGTGAAAGTGGAGGACGAAAACAAAAAGTCGGCGTTCAGAGTTGAACATCGCAGCACAGTGAGGCAATTATTGTGTCACATTATATCTATTCTAGCCTCACTTCTGGAAAAAGTGACAGCCCTGTGTTGTGCATTATTCATTGCCATTTGTTGTCACACGAGCATCTGCATCTCAGATCAACACTGGCTTCTTAAGCTCTGGTTTTCCTTTCTGTCCCCAGCCTTGAATTCTTGCAACTAAAGGCACTACTGAATAAAGTTACCATGAGCACAGGTGATAAAACACAATCAACAATCCAGCATCCTGTGCAGACTAGTATAATGAAACAGTTGTGTCTTATTCATAGAGTGGAGCCTCCTCTCCATGAGATGCTTCCGCCTGTAAATGTGTGTTTTTAACACACATGTGAGCACCAAGCGAGCGCAGCCTCAAGCCTCATCTTGCTTGATAAGATGCAACTGCCAACGGTGTCCCAAGGAAGGAATCACATGCATGAATGTGTGTGTGTGTGTCTGCACCAAAACCAAAAGACAACAAAAAATCTCAAATCACATCGCACACACAAAAACAGTTCTACAGTTTTTAGATCTTGTCTCCAATAACTTTCCAGTTTGAAAATAAAACCAAATAAAGCATGATAAAAGCATAATCAGTTCAAACAATTACTAAAGCTAAGGCAGTGGAATTAATTCACTGACCCTCACCACACTCTCAACAAATATCCTTCAGCAATTACATTTACTTAAGAATTAAATACACAATAGGGAATGTCAAAACAGCTGACGGCCCTATTCAGAAATCTGCAGGGTAAAATTTGAACCAAACAGAACTTTCACTTTAATATGTGTTATTGTGAAGTAGGCTGCTCCTCAAACTGTGTGCTTTGTTTTACTTTGTTAGATCAGAAGGATGAATCGATCTTACGTGTGTGAGCAGCAGAGACAATGTGTCTTACTCGTGAAATAACTGATCCATTGAGGGGGAGGACAGATTGTAATGTCTAATCTGTCTTCTTTATTGGAAGTAGTGTTTTGAATTACCCAGTGGAATTCCTCCTAAGACACATGTACTGCCCCTTTCTCTCTTACCTCAGGTCTGCCTATTCACACAGCATGAAAGATAAGTCCCCTGCATCACACGCATTTGTATTGTCCAGTTGAATTACTGCGACACACAAGTTGAAGGAGTCTCCAATAGCAAGACGGGCCATTTCTCAAAGTTGAACATTCTTCAGTATCAGCACATGTCGTGTCTGTGACGGTGAGTCGTTTTGATTCCCAGCTAATGAATAACTTCTGAAGTTCCTCTATCTTTATCTGCTAGCTGTGGGTGGTATATTGCCTGGATATTGTACGATGGTGCGCTATGATCTGTTTCAACTATTAGTGATTCTATTGCGAGGCCAGGCATCAGACAGCTTGAGTCACATCAAACTATTGCTTCAGCTGTAGACTGGTATGCAATGCTGCATCAATCAGCCTCCATAATTATTACAGGGAACGCATGGACCGCCACCACCACAGTCACATTTAGTTCCTAGATAAGTCAGGGCATTAATGTTGTAAGATGAATATTGTAGCTGAAGGGCCCTCACCTTTCCCTTACAAGCGTGTTGGCGAACCTATGGCAGCTATAACCTATCATCAAAACTCAAAAAGGTGTTATGCACCAACGCTGTGAGCTTCCGTAGAGGAGATCTATGTAAACATAAAGTTCAAAAGATTTATTCTAGAGTAATGAAAAACCAAGATAGTATACTTGGATGATGAGACACTAGTACACATCAGTACAATTATTCCATACTCCTTTACTGCTATTTCCAGCAATTGCATCTAAATCTTACCGACTGGACCTTCAACAAGACAACAACTGTGTCAACCTTATGTTGCATTCAAATGCTGATTTCAAGAAAAAAGTAAATTCAAAGAAGTAAATCAATTTAGGAAACCACCTTTGATGCAAAACAGGTCGGCAGGTTTTTATGCATCTTATCAACGGATCTGTGCGAGTTGTGTGTACAGCATCATACCTGAAGTGGTTGACCACATTGGTCATGCTGAGGAAAGAAAGGACGAAGGAACCGGGCCGGCGGTCACTCTCCCTGATGAGGTAGCTGCCAGGGGTCCGGGCCTGGCGCAGCCGCTCCTCAGCGATGGTTCGGTCTAGCTTGCCATGGTACCACCTGAGATGGAGAGAAAAGGATGGAACACTTAGTGTGAGTGCAATCTACTGTAACACTGAGTTCAGCAGGTAAGAAAACTGGTCAGTAAGTTAGCATGCTAACACCAGTTAAGATTAATGAATGGGTATTCAACTGCGGGCCTGAAATAAGGTCCGTCATTAGGACCACAAAAATACAAGACCAATTGTGAATATAAATGCACTAAAAAGGCAGCACATTACACATCATTGCACATATTTCTGTGGTGGCGGCGATGCACTCGTGGATATAATGTTCACCTTTTACTTCCATTGTTTGCACTTATGCACCCAAAAACATTAAAATTGTGTCCCTTTGTGAAGATGCTCTCCCTGAACAAACCAAGCATGTGTATGGAATCATCAACTCCAATGCAAAAATCCAACCGACTGTTTTCAACCATTGCAATAAAAACCTCTCAGTTGGCAGACAAAAATATGTTATTCATATGGCAATTACCTTAAAATCACTTGGAAATGGTAAAAGCAGCTTTTATCAAATGTCTTTGCAATGATCCACAACTAAGTTCATCACAGTTGTTTGAAAAAAATGTTTAAAATTGCAACCCCAAACCCATAATATTGGAGCAGAACAAAGATGAAATATACTTCAAGGGTGTATCTTCATCCGTTTGTAGGATGTCACGTGTTCGCTTTCAGTGAAATTGCAGACTCAGAGCATAATGCCTCTTTTAATTTTCAAGTCAGCTCTACATTTGCAAAAAGGACGTATGTAATTACTGTTTGTTAATTATTGATAGACTGTCCGATGAGAGAAAATCAAGACAATAAAGTTATATGAAATTTTACGACCTACTTTCAAGAGAGTGCAACTCAAGACAGGATGAGTGGGTCATGTGTTCTAAAATAAACGGATGGAAGGAGACGAGTAAAAGCTTGAATTCAGATGCTTTTATTTTTGAGTTTCCTGCACGCCATTACAGTCTCACTTCTTTCTGAATTAAACAGAAGCATGAGCAACAACGCTGGTTAAAATTTTAGCAGGTGGGGCTAGATTTGACAGGGCCTTTGCTGCCCGGTGTAAAAAATTAACACAGTTTTCCAAATTTAGGCCAGTGGAGCCTCTCGGAGACACGGGGCAGCGACAAGCGAAAATCATCCAGTGGTGAAAAGATGAATGAGGTCCTGCTGCTGCTGCTCTTTTCACAGGAGACCTGAAGGAGCTCCCATCTGGTTTAGGTGAGTAGAGGTTTATATTTGTAAAGAAAACACGATCAAGCCTGTTATCAAAGGGAAGGCTGGAGGAGGCTCCGGGGGAGTTAAGTGTCTGTGAGGGGGCTTTGGGGGGATTTGGGTGATAAGAGAATTGAAAAGGATGATGAAGAACAGTCAGAATGAGGCAAAGCTGCTCTCAAAGGGCTGAGGAAGGTGGGGCGAGTCATTCTGAAGGAGAGTCGCCATAGCATGAGAGACGACAGATGACTGCTACGAGACGAGTGGCAGAGAGCAGAGCAAGGCCTACAGCGTCATTTCAGATTGATCTAAACCTGATTTGTGGAAGAACTGACAGCCCTAATTATACTCTCAATATGATGACATTAAAAGACAATTAAAAAGACATTTTGGATATAAATGTCTACTGCAGCTAATCCAGAACCCGGTCAAGGACCCAGGGTCTTAAAATTCAATTACTTAAATAACATTTGAGGGAGCAAAACTACAGCGCAACAGAAAAAAACGCTACTCAGACAAGCAGCTGTTTAATTGTCTTTAAGCTTTTCTGAACAAAATAAGAGACAGAACATCTGATATCAGGCCTGAAACTGGAAAAGAGCTGAGGAAATGGAATCAGATCATGAGCAACAGGAAGCAACTGTCTCTCCTCTCTTTCCCAAAACTAGCTTCTGATGTGCTGGTCACATTTTTAGAAGAATGTTATATTTGACGGACACACTTTGTCCTTGATTCTTTCAAGGTTATCAAGTGTTCTTAAGCCCAGTTCCTGCTTCAGTGTTGAACCTACACTGTAACCGAAACATAGATGAAGAATCCATGCATCAAGGTAGAATCAAAGAGCTGTGATTTGCCCGCTTGGCAGCATTGTACTCCAGTGGATGGTTTCCAAACTCTTCCGACGACAGACTGAGAAGTGAGCAAGTGGAAACATCCGTACCAAATCCTTACCGCTCAGAAACGATCACCATTGATAAGCCAGCCATTCTAATGAGTTTGTTGAGTCTGCTTCAATCGCCAGCCATTGTCACACCTCTCCAACAACTACCAGTAAGGATGAGTGGACTGACCACAGTCTGTTACCCACATGGACTGACTTGACCCTCCACAGGTAACAGCTGTCTGCTCAGTACCCTCTTACAAGGAGCACTGCAGTTGACAAGCCACTCTTGTAGTTGTTAATGTCCAACCCAGGAAGCAGAAGCGTGCAATGGTGAAAAGGTAGGGGACATGACAGTAAGCCCGTGATAGCACACTCATAAAGGGAACAATCAAACCCCTCTCCGACCAACAGTTCCCAAAATAAAACATACTGGGAACTCATTGCACTTCCAGTATCACACCAGTTACATCAGACATATTACCATCATTGTTCAACATATTTATAGTGTACATTGTTTGGATTCTTGGATAACCACCTAATATTGTTTGTTTATTTATAGCGTGGTGGCTTCCCTGAATGTTCAGTTTACACTGTTGTTTAATCTTGGCAATTAGTTTACAGCTACGGTGAGCCCTTACACAATCATCGCTGTATTGCCAGCGGAGCTTGGCCATGTGGATTTGTTATTTCCCTGTGGCTTTTGGTCACAGCTTGTATAGCAGCTGTGTTTTTGGTGATTTTTTTTTTCTTTTTCACTAGAAACTTTCTATGTATTTGGGGGAAAACTTACATTGGAAGTAAAAGTACTAAGGAAGTGTGTATGAGGTGTGGGTGTGATTTGGTAACGCAGACTGAAAAATGAGCTCCGATATACAGGCTATGAGCACAAACCATGACAGCAGTGACAGGATACAGTTCTCCTATCAGCTTGAGGAATGTCCCATCATGTCAGTACATGAACATGCGAGCAGAGCACTGACATCTTGCTTCTCTCTACTGACGCTCCAAACAAGAGGAAGCATTTCTCCGTGCGACTTCATTTCCTTCAGGATAATCTTCGACAGGCTAACTCACACAAATCATCATAAAACATTGACAGTCCTCACTCATATGGCCACTTATCTCTATACTAAACAAGTCACCACTCCCTGTTTGTGACAAAACTCTGTGTAATACAGCCCACATCCTGAGTCGCATTTTCACATAAGTCTCCCATTTATTCACCTAATCATGAGACAGAGGTCGAATGCAATCCTCTCTTGCAGTCAACTCATGATGTGAGGCATTTTAGACAGAGCCCGCGGACAGCCATACCAGCACAAGCATGTTGAGTGCACACGGCAGATGGAATTAGGCAACTACCTATAAATAGACAGAGGAGGTCACGATATTGGAATTTGGCGTTCTGATAATTGTCTGAGGACATTATGGTATTCACAATTATCCCTATGAAAGACATATGCATTAAGACTGCTTGTGGATCAACAGACAGCCTTTCAGGTAAACAGTTCTCATATAAAAAATGATCACAAGATGCAGGATAATTCCTGTCCAATGGAAAATGGCAGACATAATATCGGTAGATTGATTGGTTGGTTTAAAAAAATTTCTATTTCATTTCTATAAACTGTTGGGGAAATGGGGGATTTGCAAAATCTCTAGGGTCAAAGACATCGTCCCAATGTGGATGCAATTTCAATTTCCGACGTATTATAGCTGTGACAAGCTACATTATGAAAAGGACCAAGATTCAAAAACATGCTTTAAATGAGGACACCACATATTCTGCTCAACTAAGTCATATAGGAGAAACTATTTGGAATGAAACTGTTTGGCCTTATTCCAACAACAGTGAGACCTGTCAAAGATTAACTTTTAATGAAGATTTCAGGTAAGCAAAGATTTGACATTCATATATGAGCTTTCACATTGCCATCTTTGAACCGCTTGCTGTGACTTAAGCTTAAGCATCAGTCAGTCCATCCATTTCTCATTAGGCTCATTTCTCTCTCTCTCCAGCTCATGTCTCTTCTCTTCATCTTCCGTCATGATGGATGTTGTTGTGCTCATGCATCTGTACAGATGTACCGTCAGCCTAAATCAGTATTAGTAATGAAACAATGCATTACCATGCTTTAGCAATGTGCCTCAGCTGCACTGCTGACTATATCAGGAAGAGCTTTTCTTCATTTAAATTGAATGCACAGTAACAACTCACTGATATCCTTAAATAGAACACCAATGCACTCTATTCAATTTCTTTCATGTAATATGCAGCTAATACGACTAAAACAGCTGCAACAAATAATCAGTTTAATTGCTTACTCAAATATAGTTTAAAATAAGTTTGGTAAAAATGCAAAATGCTCTATAACACTGTTTTTGACTCTTCCCATGACATATAAATTCCTTGTGCAAGTTGTGTGAAACAGCATTATCCTGGAATAAATTCTGTTTTCTATTATCCTGCTGGAAATGATCATATTAGACTCATCCGAAAAAAACAAAATTCAGATTAACTGAATATAACTTCCAACAATGACCACTATTGCTAGGTGTATTAAATATGTGGTCCCAATATTTGTCCCTTAAATCTGTATGATAAAAATGTTTATAACATTGGATTCCTTAACATAACAGATTATTGGCTGGAATTCTCAGCGATTTCTATCAGCACATGACAGCCAAAGCGAGGTACATGTTGCGAAGTGATTTGATGCCCCACTTACGCTGAGTTCGCCCTCTGTTGCATCTCCCTTGTCCTGTGGTCTCACAAGGTGTGCCCACTCCACTGATACAGCTGCCAGCCAAACAAAAACTGTGAGCTCCGATGTGGAAAGTAGAGCAAAGGCAGCTCTAAATCCATACAAGGCATGATGATGTGACACTGCTGCTGCCCCGGTAAAGTCATCTCCTGTCACTAGAAACGTCGAGCAATATCCAACGAAGCAGGATGAAAAGCAGCATGCAGAAACGCTAACGTATTACCCCACATGCGTGAAGTTGTGAGAACTAATTTGAGGAAAACTGGACGACCATCTCTGGCTCTCTTATCCTGTCTTTCCTGGCTCTCTGTATCCAGAAGGAATAGACACGATGATATCACAGACTTAGGCTGTGGTCCCGTAGCCTTTGCTTCCACCTCACCCCCCTCTGATTTCCTTCTTCTCTTACTCTGTCCTCTTTCTCTCTCATAAAGCCACGCATCATGAGCATGCTGCCGATTGGTTTTTGAAGCAATGGGACAGCAAGGGTTGGGAGGGGAGTGGCATCTCGGCACACACAAGGACATGCTTGTCCCATAAATGCCCAGTTTCACAGACAGGGGTGCATTAGTGGAAACAAGCAATAAAACCTTATGACCTCAGGGAGTTTATTTACCCCTGGCACCTCCATGATGCAGCAAAATCCAAAACAAACATTGATGTAATGATTGTTCACCTTGAAAATGTCCAACTAGTTCCAACCACACAGCAAGCATTCTTGAAGTAAATGAACAAACAGTGCAAAAATTTAATGTAAACTGTGTGAGCTTAAACGCAAACCAGCTGGTCAAAAAAAACGGAGATGCAAATGGCATCTGCTTAATCGTTTACTTAAATTTGAATGTTCACGATGGAAAGGTAACTAGGTGGACAGACAGCAGCTGTGAAGTGGCATTATTTCTTTTGATACACAATGGGCTGCCACAGCTTGTTATCTTCAGCCAGTGTGTGAGAATGGCAGTCCACAGAGGCAGACGTAAACTGTATATGTGGGGAGATGGAGAAGGGGCATCCATGCATCTTCAGCCTTTCTCTGTGTGAATACTAACCAACCACCATCATTTTAATGCCCAGCCAGGCACACAGGGACCAAAGCAGACATCTCAGCTTTCCTGCTGTGAATCAGCCTCCCTGAAATAACATCATTACATCAATGAAAATAGGCTTCACTGTCATATACACCGCTGATATTCCTCCTAATTTCTACAGGCAGAGATATTCAGTCAAGAACAATCACTTCCTGCAGGATGTATAAGCCATCATTGCACGTCTAATTGAATGTGGGGTAATTAATGGGTAAAACTGCTTCCTTTGCATAACTGTCAGTGCAGTAACATTGCTGTTAAACAAAACTCCTTTACAGTACTTTCTATACAGGAGGTTGTGTGCAGAGCTGTAACACTTCAGCTTAACCTGGCACTGTGGGATTTCCTGTCAAATCAATCACCACAACTGCCAAACGTGAAGTCATTCATCATCAGAAATCCTGGGCATTGTCAAACACAAGAGAAATGCTTCTGAGGATTCCGTTAATGCCACGCTGAGTAGCTCAGAAGTCTTGAAAACAGGATGTAGGAGAGAAAAGGGCAGTGTGGGTATTGGAAGGGCATGACAGGACATTACATAACACAGTGAAAATGCATGGAAACCATAGGCTTTCCCTTATCAATGCACAGCACAGATCTTACACTAATAAAAGTGACTGGACTTTCATTCAGTGGGTGCAGTAAATCAACAATAGGAAGGCTGGACACCAATACAGTAACAAGGTCGCCCTAGAGAATCAGACAGTTTCATCGCCATCACTGAAAGTTTCTGCTCGATGGCGAGCACATAACTAATTCAACTTTTATCCATATGGTGCAAAGTCTAACTTACAACACTCCAGCTTCATTATGATCATTAACATAAATATTTATCAGAATTCTCTGAAAAGATAGCAAACTTTGTCTTTTTGCTGTTGCATCATCGCAAAACGGAGGTGTACCTTGCTCCACTACAATTAGTACCCCAACAAAATCACCCCTCAAGACTTTCCTCTGCAGATTGTCAGGATTCGGCATCAGTTAAGCTTTTGTTGTGCAGGTTGCTGCGACAAGCATTCGTTTCTCAGCCGACACAGCTTTCATGATGATTTAAGAGTGCATGACAGCATACTCTGTGCACCTCTATAGGGAAAAAATATCCACTTCTTGCCCCCCTTTCTGAAGCCCCCATTACATCAAAAATTACCAGGAATGTGTATGTATATATATA
>JAFBJT010105699.1:0-13935 GCA_016785325.1 Chascanopsetta lugubris
ATCAGCTGGTCATAGTAGAGAGCCCCTCTCTCAGATTGGCTGGATCTGTGTCCTGAGGGGAAGACACGGGCCCAGGAGATGGCGAACTGGTAGTTGTCCATATGGAGACCTCGCAGGAGGTAGACGTCGTAATCCACCTTGTGGAAACTGTCACAGGCCACATCAGCTGTCTGATTGGAAAAGGCCAGGCCCTGGTGACCAAAGCGGTCCCAGATAGTTTCCCCCTTCCCCCCCTCAGACCAGCCTCCCTCCACCTTGAAGGATTCGCTGGATGTAGCCCACTGGAAGTCTGCAGGGAAGGACTCACTGAGGAACTGGTCTCGCTCTGATGCTGTTTGGTTCTTAAACTGGTTCCACACGCTCTGATAAGAGTTTGTGAAGGTTGTCATGTGTGTATCTTCTGCTGAGCTGGCAGTGTTGAAGAGGAGATGGTCATTAAACTTGATAAACACGTATGAAGGAACATCTCTGTTCATCCACAGAGATAAAGTTTTACCTGGTCTGAGCGTCCTGCATCTCCAGCTTTCCCAGAATGTCCATCATGTCACATCCCATAATGTTCATGTCATTGTTGTTCAGGACTGTGAGGTGTTTGAAAAGAAAATTGTTGACAATCTCAGAATATGTTTCTGTATTTAAGTCAAATCTTCATCAAACCTCAGGTTTAATGTTTTCATCAAACAATAAGTCTGACTCACACATGGACCACGTGATGGACTATAATTGAGTTCATAAAATGTACTTATCAAAAACTCCTGCATGACTTGACTTTTAGTTGCCTACCGCAGTAACAACATACTGTCAGATAACCCGAACCCATAAAATCAACTTTTACAACCATAGGATTTTATGATTTTATGACTGTGCAGCCTTGTATTGTCACAGTCTTTATCTTTTACAGTTAAAAACAAACACATTAGAGTTTTAATGTTACATGAAAGAGCTGACATTATGTCTGGTTAGATTTACATTTGAAATTCAGCAGCATAGCAGTAGAGTATTCAGAGGAATTGAAAATACCAGTGCAGTCATTTCTTCAAAACAATTGTAAAAGACTAAGATGTAACGGAGAGAAAAAGGCAATGGTAAAATAAAAGGAGTTTTATTAAATATAGTCTGGTTTCAGCATGTAATGTAAAAGTCATTGAGCTTTAATAACTTTACCTTGAAGAAAATTGCCAAGAAGCTGGAGGTGACTGTCAGAACAATCATTGGCGGACATCTTGAATATTAATACTGGCAAGTTTCCACTGGATTTCTGCAATATAGTAAAATAGTAAATGAATAGTAAAATCTTAAATGTGAATTTAGAATAAAAACCTTGAATGAATCATAGTACCTGTACTTCCCCCAGTTCCTGTTTAAAGTTTAATGTGGACACACAGTTGTACTCAATTTGGACGGACAGGAAATCCATCTGTTACAAACAAGAGATACACAACACCATTTTATTACTCCTCACTGACTGTTGTTGTAAATTACAGACGTGCTCTGTCACTGGCAGTGAACCTGTGACATGTAAATCTGTAAATGAAAAGTTTGACTTTCAAACCTAAAGGAACACTCTCGTATTTATAGTTTTACTTTGTGAATTCTGATGTGACTGTCAGATTTTTAACAAGTGTTTAAAGGATGCTCATCCTCCGTCAGTCGTTTATTACTGATTAGATAAAGTTTCTGCCACTAATAAAGTTTATTTTTCAGTGACAGTACACCTGTGTTGATTACATTTCTCTTAATGACATCACTGAAAACTCTTATAACCTAACAAATGTAAAAAAAGATGAAACATACCATTGTTGAATCCGTTATCTGAGGAATGACGTCCACGTCACTGGCTCTCAGACCGATGGACAGACGTCTCCCTGTGGACACATCAACAACATGGGGCTGTTAAAGGTCCAGTCTGTAGGATGTAGTGACATCCAGTGGTTGAGCAGCTTGCTCAATACCCACCACCTCACTTCTGTCTTCAAAGAGTGAAGGAGAACCTGTAGCAGACCCCTAAAACATAGTGGTGCAACATGGCGTCCTCTACGGATGGCACCCTCTACAAGGGCTCACTCAAGGGTAATGGAAATGTAACCCACATAAATTTGACTGACAGAAATTCAGACATTCCTGATATGGCCACGAGAGGGAGCCATAGACCATTTAATCAGTGACCATAGAAGAAGAAAGTGAAAAAATAAACCTCATGTACAGAAAGAGACTTTATTTAGTTCAGTTTGAAAGACATTTCCTTCGTTATATATATATATACATATACATATATATATATATATATACATGTATTATTTGACCCAGATATTTATTATTATTTGTAGTGAAGGATTCCCGTGTTTTGGCTTATTTTGGTGAACCTAGCCAGGATTGATCTGAGTCTCCGGTGAGTTGACGGACTGAGTTTTGTGTTAAGCTTGCAGTCACATGTGATTTGCTGTATTTGCATCTTAGCTTGTTTTATTATTTTTGCTCTATTTTAGTTTTCATAAGAACTACAAACTATAAACCAATTGGTTACTTTGTTATGGAACTTGTAGCTTATGAATGTAATAGCCGAGACGCCATTTTGTTTTTTCTAATTTTACTGTGAGCTGTTGCAAGTTTAACAATGGAGAATATATGGTTCTCCTGTAGATTTGGTGACATCTCATGGTGAAGTTGCATATTGTATCCATCACCTCACCATCACCCTTGTGAACATGCAGGAGAACTTATGGTAGACGTCAATTGTCATTAAAATTCAAAAGATGTTTAGTACATCCACTTTTGCTACTGTAAAAACATGGCGGCCCCACATGTCAATACACATTAATGGGCTCATTTAAGGGTAATGAAAAACAGTAATACAGTCAGGTTATTATGAATTTGTGAAAATGTGAGTATGTACTTGTTTTGTAATATTTTTAGAAGTGACAAAATGGCCAAACTCTTGAAAGGGTGAGATGATTCACTCTCTTGATCTATTCATTATCTTGTTTTATTAAGCTGACCTCAGCTGATACTCAGAACATTTACATGACACTCGAGAAAACCGAATTATTGGGTTAGCCCGACTATGATAGAATTTTTAAGATGCATGTATACACCTTAGTCTGACTAAAATTGAACTGAATCGGGTTTCTCACAGTTGGATTAAGACCCCTAGATTATTTGATTGATAGTCGCATTAATCTTGCATGTATATGTTCCATTGGTTTGGAATTGGATTTTGCATTCTGCATAGGCACGAGATTTTTTCCAGGGTAGTGAGCTGGAAGTAAAAGGAGACAAGCAGAGCATAGAAATCACCACGAGCAAGAGCGCCATTTTGTAATGGCATTTTGTAATTATCGTGTACATCACATATGAAAAGTAGAAAGATGCAGCTTTGACTTGCTCCTCTTACGGCATCTTTCTCGAATGCCTCCTGACTTTGTTGTTACTGGTGACGTAAAGAGGTCAACAGAAATTGGCTCTATTACCACTCTCTGAAATGGGTACAGCGCCACCCATCGTACCGGGTTGTGACATGCTTCGGCCAATGAATCGATTTTCTCACCGCCACGTACACTCGGACAACTGCAATTACCCGATTGAGGAACATAGTCGAACTATGGTTGTAATCTGATTAAACGGTGCATGTAAACATATTGACTGACATATGAGTGTTCATCTGCACATGTAATCTGAAGGGGGAGGGGCTTCACTATCAGCTGACCCTGAACCATGCAGCTCTTTTATGAGTCAGTCCGAATGACATGTCAAAGGTCCAGTGTGAGCGATAAAGAGTGAGATGATTCAAATTAGTTTTCACAGAAATAGGATGTAAAATAATAATTGGTGTCATTGGAGTTATTAATGGTTAAATGTTGCACCAGCATGTTTGTACGACATCCCAGAATAAAGCAACTAAACATCTTTAGGATGTCCATGTTAGCTAACAGGCTGCTGTAGCTGCAGAGGTAGATGGATTAGAAGGTGTCTTGTCCATTTCCAATGACCATGCTGTTATTTTATTTTTTTTCCCTCATGGAACAAAAACATATTTTGGAATCTGCTGTGGACTCACCCCCTTCAGGAAAGTGTTGATGGTAGATCTGATAGATGTTCCTGTGGAGCTGCAGGACCTTCTGCAGAACAGCTGCAGACTCCCGCTTTATCTCATCCAGGTCACTCAGAGTCACCCAGGACTGGACCAGTTCTCCAAACTCCTCAAACACAAACTCTGCATACTGCTGAAACAGGTCCACCACCTCCTGGTTCTCCCAGCCTCCGTACCGAGACCTCAGAACCTCCGGCACAGTGGATCCATGAAGAACCAGCAGCGGCTGCAGGCCTGAGTCCAGCAGCTGTCTCAGCAGGTTCTGGTAACATGTGAGCACGGCCTGGTGGGGCTGGGTGGGGAGGCCTGTGGGCAGAAGCTGAGCCCATGACAGAGGAACCTTGAAGTGGGTAACCCCTCTGCTCTGCAGGTCCTCAAAGTACCTTCTGGAACTTGCAGGGATGGGACGACTGCAGTCAAAGGCCTCGTCCGTCCCATTCATCTTCTCTGGGTGTTTATTCAGAGGACCAGCGAGAAGCATGAAGCTGTCCTGTCCACTCTGTCCACTCTGCCCCCTGCTCCAGCTGTCACTCACACACAGCATACACACACACACCAGCCACAGCAGCTTATTCATGGTGGCTGGAAAAGGACGAAGTGATGTTATCTCCTGATCCTGAAGCTCTTTAGACATCTTCCCCTAATTGCGTCCTTAGACAATTAAGATCTGTATCAGCCTCAAGAAGAGCAACAACCCAGGGTTTATTACTGATGTGTTATAGTCAGAGAGACTCTGGACCCACACATGTTTTCATATCTGAGGAGCAGCAGCAGGAGGGGGGGGGGGGGGGGGGGGGGGGGTGGACAGCCGTTCCAACATGGCTTCTGCGTTAAAGGAAAAGGCTCCAGGTCTTTAAACTACAGACAGAAGCAGAAGTCCAGAGGGGAGGGGAGAACCTTACACATGGGTGACACTCGATCAGAAGCTCACCTGGCTGCTCATGTCACCTGCAGACCTGGATCTCTTCAAAGCAGATCCAGTCACTGCTCTCTAACATATCCTAACCCAAGATCAAAGCTGGGTCCATACAGCCCCCTCTCCAAAGAGGACCATGGCGGTGTCCTCAGCAGGGAAGGTAATGACCTCCATCCTCTGGGATGTAAAGTGCATTGTGTTTAGTGACAACCTCAGAAAGGTCAAACCATCAATGGAGAACAGGTTCAAACTGCTGACTCAGCAATGAACAGAAAGTCAAACTGCCTGGTGAAGCAATGACATGTCATCTTCAACCGCTTATCCAGTTTTCTAGGTCACGGGTTATTTCTACCAGTACACAAAGGGCCATCGGGAGTATCAGTGTCAAGGCCAGTGTAACTGCAGCAGGGTCAAAGTGGGATCCGAACTACTGACCTTTGCATTCAAAGGCGATTGCTCTAACAATTGAACCACTGCCACCCTGGAGAAGCAATGGTTGGGGTATATCGAATCATTTTATATATTCTAATTTATTTAATTTATTATTGTTTAATTTATTGTTTGTTTGTTTCAGAGCAGCAGAGTGACAGCTGTCCTACATTAACTCTACCAGGTTAAAGATGCAGCACGACACAATACATCATGTGCCTTTAAAAGGGAATTTGTACATTTCAAATACGTTCAGAAATCATACTCTAATGTAATTCAATATTTCAAAGCTCAAACATATTAATTCATCTAGCCACTGATGTTACTTTATTACATGTTGCATTATAATGTCAATATGAATACAATTTCATTTTGATAATTTCCTATCAAGTAGAAATGAATCTGCAGATGTTGACGTTGTCACACTCACCTGATCATAACAATGATAACAATAATAATAATAATAATGATAATAATGATAATTATGATGATTATAATAGTTAGCCTCATACTGAGCCTCCATACAGATCATTGCCCAGAACAAAGAGGCGATGATGAGCTGCCGTCACATGTCAGATCTTCCCTCATAAACCACTGCTGCCTGTTTGACCCTCTGAGGTTTATCAGGAGGACTCAAGGCTGTGACCACCTCCACACCTCTCTGCCTCACATACTTCGTCCCACCAAAGCTCTGTACCACCCCGAGTGCTCCAGCTCATAAAGTGGACCTCTATAAAAGCTGTGCTCTCTGAGTGTTGGATCACTTCCCCTCGCTCTGACATCATGTCCTGCCTGGGGAAACTGGTGTTTGTATGCTGTATGGTTCAGATCCTCAGCCTCACACCTGAGGCTGAACCTCATGCTGTCTTCCTCGCAGGACCCATGAAGAGCACAGAGGTCAAAGGTCAGAGCGGAGAAACGTGCGAGAGAGTCTTTGACTGTAGTCGTTCTCTTCCTCCTAGTTCCACACAGACCTTTGAGGACCTGCAGAGCAGAGGGGTTACCCACTTCAAGGTTCCTCTGTCATGGGCTCAGCTTCTGCCCACAGGCCTCCCCACCCAGCCCCACCAGGCTGTTCTCACATGTTACCAGAACCTGCTGAGACAGCTGCTGGACTCAGGCCTGCAGCCGCTGCTGGTTCTTCATGGATCCACTGTGCCGGAGGTTCTGAGGTCTCGGTACGGAGGCTGGGAGAACCAGGAGCTGGTGGACCTGTTTCAGCAGTATGCAGAGTTTGTGTTTGAGGAGTTTGGAGAACTGGTCCAGTCCTGGGTGACTCTGAGTGACCTGGACCTGCTGACAGGGGCGGAGCTACAGAACGCTCTGGATGCTCACGGCAGAGTTCACCAGCTGTACCACCAGATGTTTCCAGACAGAGGTATGATCTATACATATATACGTCATTTATTTGTGAGTGCAGCATCAGCATTTTTATTTTTGCTAAAACGAAAAGAAGATCTTAATTTATGTTCTAACCGCTTTTGCATTTTGATTTTGGAGAGTGATCAGGCCTCCCAGTGGTTTAAAGGCTCTTTTGTTTTACCATGTATTATCTTATAGTTAAAGTCCAGTTAGTTTGATTGTTTCCATCAAAGTGTTGATCAAACATGATTATGACATCATGAAATACTTGGACACACAGAATAGTCATGTTGTGTGTGTGTGTGTGTGTGTGTGTGTTATCTTCTGCTGCACTCGTTCACCTTTATTACACTTGACTACACAGTGATCATTTCACTGCTCAGTGAGATAATAACTTATTATCTGTTTACTCGTGCTGAAGGTCATGATAAGGTCATGATAAGGTTGTAATAAGGAGAGTGTTACTTCTAAATCATGGTTCAATCAGAAGGTCATGTGTTGCAGGTGGTCAGGTGTCAGTTGGGGTAAAGGGCAGAAACGTTCAAATCATCAGTGAAGCTCAACAACTGGTAAACATGATGACATCATTACATTGAACATGACATCACACATTATTATAATTGTGTCCTCAAGTCTAAACCTTAATGTCTCTGTCTTTCAGAAATATGTCGACTTCCTGTCAATCAAGCTTCAGTACGACTGCTCCACTGAGCAGAACCTGGCTGAGGAGCTGAAACATATTATGGTATGTTTCTCATTCACAATCCTCTGTATCCGTCTCTGTCTACTTCATCCACTTCAGCTGGGTGTGTGTGTGTGTGTGTGTGTGTGTGTGTGTGTGTGTGTGTGCGTGCGTGTGTGTGTGTCCTCACAGGATATGTGTGGACCTAAACCTGTTCTCATTTATGAGTTGGACATCAACATCTGTTCTCCCCATCATTTCCTGTCAGATGGCAGAATAGTTGAAGGTGAGCTCTGATGTCAATCATTAAAGAGTCATGAGATAAGTCAGATGTTAAATGATATTAAATGATATAAGATGGATCTGCACTTTTATTGTATGACCTAACTTCTTTTCTTTACTCTTATTCATTGACAGTTCTGAGAAGTGGAAAACAAAATCTTGTTGGGTTGGACATGGTGGATCTGTTGGCTCTTGCTGACTCAAACAGGTAAAATAGTGTAAATAGACGTATTTCTCTGTGTCATCATTAATATGTAAAAAAACATTGGGATTTTTTTGTATTCTTTATTTAACCAGGTAGGTCAATTGAGAACCAGTTATCATTTACAATGACGACCTGAGGCTGTGGGGGTATCAGTGTCGTCTTTCAGAGGCAAGAAAACAAAAACAATCAAATCCACAACACATTCAAAGTTACTATGGTGGAGAGGTCCTAGAGTTAAAGGTCCAACAGTGAATGTTTATTACTGTATTCTGCATTGTGGACTTCATGTTTGTTTTTGTAATTATATATGAACAAAACATGGTTCTCACTCTGCTTCATTTTAACTTTTAATATCTTACAATTTGAAGACATGAAAGAGACGATACCAACAACCAAAGTGAACATCAGACATCGTGTTCCAGTTCATACTGCAGAACCTGGAGCAGGTTTGCCGCTCTGACGCCGACTCAGAGAGACCAGTTCCTCAGTGAGTCCTTCCCTGCAGACTTCCAGTGGGCTACAGCCAGCGAATCCTTCAAGGTGGAGGGAGGCTGGTCTGAGGGGGGTAAGGGGGAAACTATCTGGGACCGCTTTGGTCACCAGGGCCTGGCCTTTTCCAATCAGACAGCTGATGTGGCTTGTGACAGTTTCCACAAGGTGGATTACGACGTCTACCTCCTGCGAGGTCTCCATGTGGACACCTACCAGTTCTCCATCTCCTGGGCCCGTGTCTTCCCCTCAGGCCACAGATCCAGCCAATCTGAGAGAGGGGCTCTCTACTATGACCAGCTGATCAATGCTCTCATTGAGTCTGGAATCCAACCTGTGGTCACTCTCTTCCACTGGGATCTGCCTCAGGTGCTTCAGGATGAAGGTGGCTGGAGCAACAGTTCCGTGGTGGAGGCCTTCAAGGACTATGCAGACTTTTGCTTCTCCAGGTTTGGAGACAGAGTGAAGACCTGGAACACCTTCAGTAGCCCCTGGGTGGTGAGTCATGCTGGCTATGGCACCGGTCAACACCCCCCAGGAGTCAAGGACTATGTGGTGGCCTCCTACCAGGTGAGTCCAGGCTCAGTGCTGTAGATACCTTCAGATAGATTCCATGTGCCCTCCACATGTAGCAGACACTTGTTTTGATCTTCTCAGGTTACTCACAACATACTCAAGTCCCACGCTGAGGCCTGGCACGTCTACGACCACAAGTACCGCATGGACCAAGGAGGACACGTAGGCATTGCGCTGAACTGTGACTGGGCAGAGCCCAAGGACCCCTCCAGACCTGAAGACATCGCAGCTGCAGAACGCTACCTGCAGTTCATGCTGGGCTGGTTTGCACATCCCATATTTGTGGATGGAGATTATCCTGCAGCCCTCAAGACTCAGATTGAGGAGAAAAGAAGAGCGTGTCCCACCTCTGAACCTGCCAGGCTTCCAATGTTCACTCATGAAGAGAGAGAGCGCATCCATGGAACAGCTGACTTCTTCGGCCTGAACCATTACACTTCACGACTGGTCAACAACCAAGACGGAGGCTGCATCCCTGCTCCTCAGGGAGTCGGTGACTTCCAGGCTCAGGTGGATCCATCATGGCCCTCCACAGGTTCTGACTGGATCTACTCAGCACCATGGGGTCTCCGAAGACTTCTCAACTTCATCTCCACAGAGTATCTAAATGTGTCCAAAGTGCCCATCCACATCACTGGGAATGGGATGTCCACTGAAGACAGAGGGGACAGTGTCAATGACAGCAGCAGAACAGACTACATGAGGAGCTACATCAATGAGGCCTTGAAAGGTGAGTTGTTGTTGTTATTGTTGTCATTTATTGTTGTGTTTATCAGTTTTTTGTTTATGCGTGACTTTATACTTTTGATTCCTCTGCACATTTTTGAGGTTTGGTCTCCTTCTTTTCTCTGTAGCTGTAAAACTGGATGGAGTGAATGTGCAGCGTTTCACAGTGCAGTCCCTCATGGATGGTTTCGAGGGTCCACAAGGCTTCAGTCAACGCTTTGGACTCCACCATGTGAACTTTGATGAACCTGACAGACCCAGGACTCCGAAACAGTCGGCCTACTTTCTCTCTGAGCTGATCCAGGGAAATGGTTTTGCCCCCAAGAGACGAGTCGTCCATCATGCAGCAGCAACAGCAACCATGAGACCAGGTCAGGTGTCCTCACTGTCTCCTTCCACTGTCCCATCACAAGCCAAGGACGTGTGGAGGAGGTTCTCCAAACAGAGCAGCTTTCAGCGGAAGCTCTACCACTATGGAACCTTCCCTCAAGGCTTCAGTTGGGGAGTCTCATCCTCAGCGTACCAGATTGAAGGAGGCTGGAATGCAGATGGGAAGAAGCCCAACATCTGGGACAACTTCACTCATTGTGTCTCGGGTAAACCCAATGGAGACGTGGCGTGTGACAGTTACCACAGACTTGATGAAGACCTCTACATGCTGCGAGCTCTGAGGGTGAAGTCCTACAGATTCTCTGTGTCCTGGTCCAGGATCTTTCCTGATGGTCTTCTTCCCTCCCTGGGGGTACAAACATTTGGGCTTCAGTTAGTTCTCACGACATTCCGCATGCAACATCCAGGGAGCGCTGCAGCAAACATCAGAAAACAGGCTTCGTCGTCTCAATTAAGGATCCGCCGCCATGCGAGGCGAGGGGGGAGGAGGAGGGGGGGGCAGGGGGGAGGCCAGGGAGGCGGGGGGGGGGGGGGGGGGGGGAGTGTGAGGAGAGGAATGGGGGGGGGGGGGGGGGGGGGGGGGGGGGGGGGGGCAGGGTGAAGTTTGAGGATAGCAATCAAGACTTGTTGTCGTGATATCAACACAGCACAGAGCGGCAATCTGGTCGGGAAGATTAGATATGATTATAGAGAGGGCGAGCGAGGGGAGAGAGAGAGAGAGAGACAGACAGAGAGAGAGAGGGCGAGCGAGCGGCAGCCGAAGCAATCAGCGACTGTTGGAAGACATTTCAAGGTGAATCATCGGCACTGGAGTTCTCGACTCTGGCGAGAGACGCGGCGTCTGTTTTCATACAAAGAGGCGACGGAGAGAGAGGGAGGGAGGGGGGGAGTGGGCGAGCGAGGTGTGTGTGTGTGTGTGTGTGTGTGTGTGTATGTGTGAGATCAAGGCTACATGAGAGGCTCAGGTTCATAAAAGTACTCCAAAGAAATATAAAAACTTCAAACGCTGAAAAGGAAAACTTTAAAGTGCAAAGATTTTCCCTCCGCTGACGTTTGGACCTGTTGGTGTGTGTTTGTGAACAGCGCCAAACCAAAACCACCGAACATACCAGCTCCAGATTTGGAAGGTAAACAGAGTTTGAGTCAGAGATGAACCCATGACATTTTCAGGTCTGAATAAACATTTTCAGCAATTTCGTCTAATGAGTATATTTGACTGTTCTTTCCGCTAAAAGTACAGTCAAAGTCGTAGCAACACTTCCTGTGAAGTTCCACCGACATGAACCCAAATACATAACAACAGGAAGTCGAAGGATTAAAGAGAGATGTTGCTTCTCTTCTTCCAATTCAATCGTATCTGTATTTGATGTTGTAGAAGATGAAATGTTGGATGTTTGGCAGAGTGTCGGCGTGTTGTACCTAGGTCCATGCTCTTGGACTTGCGAGTCTTGATGATCTCCAGCTGGGCGGCGTCTCCGAACTGCTTGGTGCGTTTCTCCGACATGCTCTGGCGCCCGAACCCTTCCCTCTGGAAGGCGCCGTCCGGGTTGTTCTCATCCGGGTTCACGGAGCTGGAGACAAGAGAAGGAGAGTGGAGGAGACAGGAAGTGTGACGACAGACGGACGGACGTGTTTAGTATCAAATATGAACGGTTCGAGAGGTTTCAGGAATCTCACGTTGGGTTTCGAGACGGATAAAAGAAATAAGGATCAACGAGAGAAGGAGGAAATCTACAGAGGGTTCGGAGAGTAGGAAAAAAAATCAAATCGAAACGAGAAAAACAAAGGGAAGTGAAGGAGACGGCGACGGAAGGAGAGGAGGGTCAAAGTGAGGACAGAGGCTCTGAGAGGAAAGAGAGTGAGAGGGAAGTAAAACGAGGGAGAAAAGAAAAAAATGATCAAAACTCAAATCAAGAGAAGAAGAAAGACAAAGAAAGAAAGAAACAAAATAACATACAAAGTAAAGATTAAATCAGGAGCATCAGACTGAAATGGGTTCGAACCACATGATTGACAGCTGGAGCTGAGTTGTAATTGGTCGAGCACATAAAGGGGGCGGGGCCTTGATACAGACAACTTCAAAACCAAGCTTATAGGACGATAAAGAGGCCAGATACCAGACGGACATTTTGATTCATCATTACATACAGGCGGTGGCACGCACACACACACACACACACACACACACACACACACACACACACACACACCATGAATAACAAGACAGTTCCTCATTAGCTGGGTGTCAGAGCAGCGCTTCTTCACATCAGACTGACCCTGTGAGAGCTGCTTCCAATCAGCAGCCAATCAAAGAGCAGGAAGAGAACACACACACACACACACACACACACACACACACACACACACACACACACACACACGCACACACACGACACAGGGAGCGGCGACCTTGAGGGAGTTGAACGTGTTGTCAGACAGATGTGAGGTGACTGGGCGCTGAGCTCGTACCCGTCGCTGGGCGCCGGCGGCTCTTTGGCCCACGAGGGCGTGGCGTCGGCGTCGGCGCCCACGTCGTCACGGGAACTGGAGGAGGACTGGTCGGAGAGGTGAGGCGGGAGGAGCGGCGGCCGGTCGTCCTCGATGATCACGGTGTCGTTCTGAGGCATGTTGACGGTGGGAGAGAGCTGGTAGTTACCTGGAGGAGGGGACGACATCGTGAGGTTAAAGGTGCAGTGTGTGAGATGTGGTGACCCCTGGAGGTGAGGTGTCATGTTGGATCGTCACTCTTCTCAACGCGAGGAGAAGCTGTGCTCCACTTCAGTTGTCCTTAAAACTCTAAAGATGTTTAGAACGTCCTCTTTTACTGCTGTAAGGATGTGGGGGGGGTGGGGGGGGGTCATGTGCAGCTACTGGATGTGTGGAAATGTAGTTTATTCAGTTGTAGTTTTACTTGTTTGACACGTTTAAAGAGAAATGTGTCGACCAGGTTTGAGGTGCAGAAATTAAAAAATATTAATAATCAAATGATGATTCTTTTTATTCATTTTTGTTTAAAGAGCCAAAGTAAATATTTTCTTGAATTCAATCTTTTTTTCATTATCAAAACAGAAATCTACCATTGTTTATCATTAATCAGTTTAAATTTAAGTGAAATTACATTTTACAATAAATAACTGAGGAATTATTTACACCAGAGAGAAAAAATGAGATAATATAATAACATTTTTAGAACTTTTTGGATTTAAAAAGTTTGGCACAAAAAATAGCCACGGTGTAATTTACTTTTTACTGTAACAATTGTACATTTAACTTTCCACAGGTTCAGTTATATAAAAACTATAATACAGATTTGACTTCTTTTAAATATATGTGTCAGTTTGTTTACATGTTTACACACAAACATCAACCCTGAAACAAGAGACACACACACACCAAAACCCCGTCACTGAGTGTGTGTGTGTGTGTGTGTGTGTGCGCGTGTGTGTGTGTGTGTGTGTTCCTTCCTGCTGCCTCCTACTGTGTATTTGTTACTTAGTGTGGTTTGAGGTGGGCATAACGTGGTACACACACACACACACACACACACACACACACACACACACCCATCAGTGTCGGTGTGTGAATCACTGCAGTACAATCAACTGGCAGCGACTGGGTCGAGAACCAATGACTCCGTTGACTCACTGCTGCTTTCAGAAAGAGCCTCTTTGTCTGGGTGCCAGCGCCCGGGGGGGGGGGGGGGGGGGGGGGGGGGGGGGGGGCACAGCGGCCGTCCGCCAGACAGCAGCGCTGCCATGTGGACGGAGCGCGCTGCCAGCGAGCAGCATCAC
>JAFBJT010105701.1:0-22280 GCA_016785325.1 Chascanopsetta lugubris
TCACGTGCTGCGGCAGCTGTGCGCTCCTCTGTCTCTGTATCTCTCTCTCTATCTCTATCTCTCTTTCTTTCTTTCTCATGTTGACGTGTGACGAACGACGGTTGAAACGTTACCGGCGATCTACCAACACTGCCCGTGCGATCGACCGGTCGATCGCGATCGACGTATTGGGCACCTCTGATGTAGAGACAGAAATGACATGGTGACGACTAAATAAGATAAAAGAAGAACATATAGACCTGTTCTATAGGAATGGTAACCTTATATGACATCTGTTCTTTGTAATTAGATTAACTTGATCCTCCAGGGAGTCTCACATTGTGCTGATACTTTACATACATAAATGGGCTTTGCAAAACTGATTACCTTAAATTTAACTATACTATAGTTAAATATGACCTACACTTTTTTCAGTGGTTTGGGTACAAATTTACACTTTCTTTACTTTGTACCTTTTATGTTGGGCAAAAAGTGCACCTCTTATCTCTCATGGACCAACATTGTACCACTGAGGGAACATTTTTCAAAATTGTACCTATAAGTACAGAAATGTTCTTTTCACATACCTCTATTTTTGAGAGTGTACACATCTCTCTCTCCCTCGCTGCTCCTCTTGCTCTCTCTCCCCTCTCTTTCTCTCAATCTTGCAGACCGGAGTTCTCATTCTCCCCCCCCCCTCTCTCTGTCTGTCTGTCTCTCACTCTTGTTCTATGTCTCTGTCTCTCTCTCTCCCTTTCTCTCACTCTCTGTTCCGCTGCTCTCTGTCTCTCCCATGTTGACAATCAGTGCCTTGGCTCAGGCACAGCACACAGCGCACGCCCGTTGAAGCATTAGCAGCCTGGCTCACAGTGCAACACATCTTTGTTAGAGAGTAAAGAATACCAGTACCTTGCTGAACACAGTATACCATTGTTTTGAGTACTTTAGTACCACAGTACTTACTCAGTACCGGTATACCGTACAATCGTAATCTAGGCGAATGCATGCAAGCCCTGAGGTTGCGCCTTATGAAACATGATTAGGCACACCGTATGATTTTTGGGCACATATGCGCCTGAAATGTGCACTTTCTGGAGGGTTACTATAGGATCATATCTCTACAAGAACATGTTTAATATGTCTTCAAGAACATGTTTCATATTTTCCTTTTGAACATTGTCCTCAGTCACTCATTCTTGAATGCTTTCAATGAGTCAAAGGTTCATTTATTGAGGTCGGTCAGGCCACATACAATAATACTGTAATAATCCTTTTCATTCAAAACACCAAAAATGCAAAGTAAAAAAAATGTTATTTCCATTTTGACATAAATTAAAATAAATAGTTGAATAAAACAAAACATGATCCCTGTCATGAACCTAAAACAAAAATATCAGGAGGGAGTTAAGAACACTTTTCTTTTTTAATTCCAACACAAAGAACCACAAGAAAGAAGAAAAAAAAATTCTGTCCTGAGGTTAGGAATTCAGACACACTGCTTGGACCCAAATGCAGGAGATCGAGGAGAGAGCGAGATTTTAGAGTATTTATTGCTCTCATTAAAAAATATGAACAAAAGGGGAGCTCTGTGGCTCACTAATAAACTAAAGACTAATACCAACAGAAACAAAACTTGATCACTGAAATCTAAAACTTGGCTTGTCAATAGTACAAGGTGATCAGGCGTTGACGAGACAGAAACAATGCACTGGCAAAGGACAGAGGGAGAAGGGAGTGAGGGAATCAGGACCAGCTGCGTGCAATCAGGGGGAGGACAGCAGGTGCTGACAGTAAGGGAATCAGTCGAGACAGACAAGGCAGACAAGAGTGCAGATGGACAGGAGGACAAGAACCCCGCACCAAAATGAAACAGGAAGTGCAAGAAATAAACTGACTAACAAAACACGCAAACTAGACAACATAACATGGAGTAACTTAACTAAACACACAGACTAAACTACATAACATGAACAGACCAAACTAAACAGACTGAAAGTAACCAACATACTTGACGGCCCGTGATTGTGAATCCAGCGTCTCAGGAAATCCAAATCTAACCTTCATGCTAAAATCAAACCAAATGTCACTTCCGGTTTACCAAAAAAACACCTCCATAGATTCCTCAGGTAAACAAATATATCAATACCTCATCAATAAAAGTGTAATGAAAAACAATTTTACATTCAAACGGTGTCAGTGTCAGACACTGTTTACTTAGAGAAATGGCATCTTTACATTTATTACTTTTGGTCCAATTAAATGCATGACTTGGTTGAAAGCAAATGTATGTATGCACTCACATATTACTTAGAATGTAATTTTATGGTTTTGGTTTACATTCACTCAGAGTAAAATTATTACTTTGATAGATCTTTGAAAGATTTTACATTGGATAAAACTAATAAAATTGGTGTACATTTGTGTTTCAGCTAATTTAAGAACAAATTAAAGTAACTTTAGATTCAGTACTTTTCACTGTAATTTTCCTTTCGCCTTACTCAATATATCTTCTTTATTCACAAGCCAAAATGTCACTTTATGCAGGTTATTACATTTGTCAATGTTTTTGTTCAGTATTGAATTGAATTGAATTGAAATACTTTATTTAATCCCTTGGGAAATTCAGCGCCACAGTTCGCTCACATTAAACGATAGACAATAAACATAAAACATTGTGAATTTGGTTTAACTTAAAACATCACAAAACATTAAAGACAGGAAAACCTTTCAAAGGACCTTAATTTATTTATTTTACAGTCTACAAACATGTAAAGGAAAGTATTACTTTGCACATACAGGACTGTTAAAATCCAACATTGACTGCCATTCACTGTCATTGCAAATTTAACATTTCACATCACATTTTCAGTGGTGATCCATGCTGCAGTATTTGTACCACAGAGAGAATTCTGAGTGTGACACTCATTGTCTTTAGTTCAGTCTCCATGAATGTCTTCTGTAGTGCATCAAAAGCGTGTTTTGACTCATGTGGATAGATCAAGTTTAGAGCATTGATGAGGCAAAATAACATGGAACAACCATGTGCGAGTGATGGCAACTCACTGAGGACTTTAACACGTTTGATAACGATCCTTGTGTCACGTGGTGGATGGACAGTATCCTCCTCCTCCATGATGACGAGCACTGCCATGGCTTACCTCTAGCGCTCCTTCATCCTTCTGAGCAATTGATAAAAGCAAAGACAGCTCAGTATCTGGTTTAATGATGTAAAAACCTGCACAGCCAATTCTCTTGGTCAAATCAAATTTTTCTAAAAATGAAAACAAACCTATTAATGACCACTGTAGGACAGAGAACTCCATAATAAACAGGAACAGGCAAATATATACACATTTATTTTATTGTAAGGCTTTTTATAGTCTGAGACCATGTGTATGAGCTACTTGCCGGATACTTGAAGAGTTTGTCCACATCCTCCCCAAGGAACATAACAAGGAGACTGTTTCTTTTAGAATCCACCTCAAGGTTCTGTAAGTGAGAGAACACATACTTAAGCAAACAATCTAATTTTGCAATTGTACTGAAAAATATAACTAACCTACATAACACAGAAATACAAATATAGGTTAGGTGTGAAAATACATATATTATCATTTTCACCAGCACAATTAAATATACAATTGTACAATGTAAAATAGCTTCCCTCATCCACTGTGAACAGTGCCAGCCACCTCTCTTTCAACTCCTCCAAGCCAGTTTCCTTGCAATATATACTAATGATATATATTACTAATATTAAATCTGAACCTGTTAAGGTTTCACACAAGGCTTGGACCCAAATGCACAAGGCCGGAAACAGGACGTGATTTAAAGAGCTTTATTTTACTCTTAGTGAAGGAAACAAAAGGAGCGTGGCACAGCTCAGTAGAAAAAAACCCAAACTAGACTAAACACAAACAAAAGATTCCTTCCTTTCTCAATACCTTGCAAGAAATGACGCAGACGCTGATGAAGACACGTATGACGCACTGGCAACAGACAATGGGAGAAGGGAGTATATATTTGGAGTGAGGGTAATGAGCACAAGGTGCAGACACTTAGGGAATCACGCGAGACACTGACAAAGACAGGCAAGGTGCACACAGGAAGACAAGAAACCCCGACCAAAATAAACAGGAAGTTACACTGAACTTAAACCAACAACACAAACACAACTGGTGGTGCATAACAGAACCTAACATTCAATTTTCTAACTGTCAGGTACCATATTTCAAATAATTGAAACCAAACAATTGAAATAGCATTTACATACAAGATTAATAAGTATGCATACGTTCAAATCTATTCTTTAAATATGATTTTTATTTTGGATTTGTCATACTAATTTTAAAATGTATAATCTGTCATTTGAATAACAGATTAAATAGCATAATTTAAGGATTTACCAGATTCAGCAATTTAAATAGTGTTGGGATCTCATGCCATGTGAACAAAGAAGAGGCCAACATGTAACCATGAAAGCCTGAACTGCAGTTTTATCACCCTCACAAATAGCTCCCCCAAAATCCCCCATGCCTCCTGATTAATGCAATGCTCAGACTCAGTGTCCTGATGCATGATCAGGACACTGAGTCTGAGCCAATCAGACCTTTCTATCTTCAGACAGACACTCGACTCATCCCACTCCACACCCCTTTGTAAGTAAAGTTGCTTTGTTCCTCCTGTGGAAATCCCGCTCCTTCCACATGACAACACTGCTATGAAAACCCCCCTCATTCATACCTAGGTGTGATTCAGACTCTGGAATGAGAACTCTGTTGGGATTTCATGCCATGTGCTCTATCAAGACAAAGGAGAGGCTTGAGTTGGAGTTTATGGCCCTCAATAAATGGCTCTCCCCTCAAAATCCACATTCCCTCTGACCAGGACAGGTCAGAACAACCCTCCTCTCATTCACACCTAAGAGTGACGTAGGATGTGAACTCTGCGCCGGCATTGGCTGAGACCGGACACACCCAGCAGGGAACCCCGGTGATGTCATCCAAGCAATATAACATAGCCGTGCGTGTCCACCAAGAAGACAAGACTATCTTTGGATTACCCAGGGCATTGCCTTACGAGCGCAGACCCTCTACCTTTACCTACTTTTCAAGCTTTTTCCACCGCCTTCCAACTCGTGGACCGAACGCATAGACGTCTTCTTTGCTCGTTCCCCCTCATTGTGTTTCACCGCTTTTGGATCTACTGAAAGCCGCTGCGCAAATCCTCTGTGAGCACCTGTGAGTACATACGTATCGATGCACCCTTCTGAACATCTCCGCCGTTGCGGAGAGATGAATCACGTCAGAGTCACCTGAGTCACCTGACAAAGAGCCCGTCATCCAGCCACAGAGAGTGCTGAACGGACTTCAATATCCAGCTCCTGAGGATTGGAGTACCTGGATTCCAAGTGCATCCCGTCACAGCCGCCTGAAGCACACGACGTCGAACTGCCGAGCCCAGTCACGGACCGTGCTGCGGACCACTCGAGCGGACTTTGCTGTACAACTCCGAACGGAGCAACTCACAGTAAGAGGCGTATGTCTGGGCAGAGATTCAGTCAGTGTAGGAAACACTGTGTTTTGGAACTTGTAAGAGCTGTATGTTTTGTTCTTTGGTCTAATCATCCATGATGCGATCAACCTGATAAACTCATATATCACCAGTTAAAGGACTAGTACCTGATCAGATGAACTGAGGTCCACTGGCTCTGATACTATGGTGATATATGTTGATTATGAGTGAAAGAGTGAAGATTCTGTGTGGACTCGTTTTGTTCTTTTACTTCTATCCATTCTCTTCTGTTAACCTCATTTAATGTACCACCATCGTGGTTCTGGTGAGGGAGAGACGCCGCTCCCCGCCATTTTGGTTTCCATGGTTACGTCACCCACGTGACTCCACCTCTCTCTCTCTCTCTCTCTCTCTCTCTCTCTCCCTCTCTCTCTACCCTCCCCCTTTCACACACATACACACCCACACACACTTTATGTTTTATATGTTTACTTGTGTTGTTTTATAATGTATGTCTGTTAGTATAGTTGGATTATGATAGTGCTAATGACTAAGTGATGTATTAAAATAACTATTACTTTGTTAATAAACCCTGTTATAATTTCAACACGTCGTAGTCTATGTTTATTGTGATTATATTTATAACAACAGCTGGAACGCCCACAGTCAGGGCTCGAATTTCACCCTTCTAAACTATTTTGAGACTGTAGTTTTAATGGTCAATTTGGGTATTAGTCCCTCGTTACAGGGTGGTGCCCGAGGTTACTCTTTGCAGTAAACATTTTTATATATCATTGCTGATTCCCAAAGGTAATTGATATCTCTTAAGCCAACAACCAAATTGTCCCTATTTATGCACGACACGTGCGAGGCAGATGAATGTTGATTCCCAACACTCTGCATCGGCATTAGCTAAAACCCAACACCCCCAGCAGGGGTCCCCTATGATGTCACTTAGGTTATCAAATACTGCGGTGTACATCCTCCATGGCTTTTTCCCCGTACACCATTTACAGTGAGGAGATACTCCGAGTTTCCCAGGACTCAGACGCTGAAGGGGGCAACTTTCTCCCTTTCTAACTACTTAACTTTTATACCACTTTTAAGCCTAGAACCACCGCCTTCCAACTCACGGACCGAATCCATAGACTATAGACTTTGCTTGTTTCCCTTCTTTGTGTTTTCCACCACTTTTGGATCTACTGAAGACTGCTGCGGATGAGGAGAGTCCACAAGAGTGGACTTTAATTCCTATCTCTGAAGGATAGGAGTAACTCACAGTAAGAGGCTTATATCTGGGCAGAGATTAATTTAGGGTTGGATACATTGTGTTTGAGAACTTGCAAGAGCTGTATGTTTTGTTCCTTGATCTAATCATCCATGATTCGATCAACCTGATAAGCTCACATATTACCAGTTAAAGGACCAATACCTGATCAGACAAACGTAGGTTCACTGAGACAATCAGGGAATCAGACGAGACACAGACAAGACAGACAGTGTGCAGACAGACAGGGAACCCAAACCCTCACACCAACATAAAACAGGAAGTGCACAAAACATTACAAACTACACTAAAGCACACAAAAACAAACTAACAAAGCTGACGATGCCTGACAGTACCCTTCCTCTAGGTCTAGGCCCTGAAGGACCAGGCTGCGTTTGGTTGCGTCTCTCAAAGTCTTTTATGAGGTTTTTGTCTAATACAAAGCTGGCGGGGACCTATGACTTCTCTTCTGGACCATATCACTCCCAGTCCATAAGGAATTGATGGCCACGTCCTCTCTTCCTGTCGGCTAGGATTCTTTTGACCATGTAAACAGGGTCAATCATTCAGAGTGGCGGGTGGAGTTTGGCAGGGGGAACCAGGGGGCTTTCGGAAACGGGCTTGAGTCTGCTAACGTGGAACGTGGGGTGGACTGGGAGTGACCTGGGCAGACAGAGACAGACAGAGACAGGGATAATGATTTTAGAGATGGGACCAACAAACTTGGAGCGAGCTTTTTGGATTCAACTTGTAGGGGGCGATCCTTCGTCGATAACCACACTCGCTGCCCTTGCCTGTACCCTGGTGCCATGCACTGCCGGCGATCCGCCACCTTCTTCATGTGGGTTGCGCTCCTGAGAAGGACTTGGTGACCCGCAGACCACACCCGGTGGGTTTTCCTCACCAATGCGTGCGCGGACGGCACCACCACCTCCGTTTCTGTGCTGGGAAACAAGGAGGGATGATAACTGTAGACACAATGAAATGGGGACAGACCAGTGGCAGTAGTTGGCAACAAATTATATGCATACTCTACCCACACCACATGCTCGCTCCAGGTTGATGGGTTCTGTGAAACCAAGCAGCGCAGGCAGGTCTCCAGTTCCTGGTTGAGGCACTCCGTCAGCCCATTGGACTGGGGGTGGTAACCAGATGTGAGGCTGCTGGTGGCTCCCAGTAGAGCACAGAACTTTCTCCATAACCTGGACGTGAATTGGTGTCCCGGGTCCGACACTATGTCTTTGGGGATTCCATGGAGTCTGACGACTTGGTTAAGCAAGACAATAGGATAGGTTTGGGATTTTTTGACACTTTCTTTTCACATTTCTTTTGTTGGGACAGAGTGCACTATTCATAATTGTCACTACAGACTACAGAACTTAAACACACACATGCCATAGATAAATAAATGAAGGTGGATATAATAATCACATGAGTTTACTGTTTGTTCTTTTAAAAGAGATGGAGCAGTCAACATATACATATAATACTGGAGTAAAAAGTTAACTCTGAAAAGTCTTTTAGCAAACAATACTAAAGTCAGTCAGTTTGATGGGAATTGTATGCTAACACCCTGGTTTAGCTACAGGAGGGAAAAAAAGTAGAGAGTAAAACTCCTTTTTAACCATCCACTCACCATAAATGTGCTAATTTTGTCTCATTTTGTGCTTAATAACAAGCACATTTTAAATTCTTACCTTGTTTGAAGTAGTTCTCTTACAGGATGGAGCAGATGCAACTTTTCACAAAATTGCTGGCGAAATGAACCGACCAGAACCGGTCACAGGTCATCTGCTTTAGTCCAAATGTTACTTTCAGTTTACTCCAAAGGGTCTAGTATTTGCTTTGAAGCTAACAGAAAAGACAATTTCAAATCAGAAACCAAAATGTTATATTAGCCCAATATAAAAATGTAATTTAGATGGACGGTGGTTGCACTCTTTTCAGTATAGTATAGATCCGATACCGATACTCTCCTTGGCATCGATACTATCGATATTTAGATCGAAACGCCCACACGTGCTGACCCAACCAAAACACATAGTGAAGGAATAACAGCCTGAAGACTGCCTATTGAGGGCCTATGTTGTACAACTTCAGCCCAGGTCACATGACCCGGTCACACCTGTTTGGTTCTGTTGTCGGCTCTTCACTGATTCTACTGCTCCTGACGGAGCTGTGTGTGTGCGTGTGTGTTTATGTGTGTGTGAGTGTGTGTGTGTGTGTGTGTGTGTGTGTGCATGTGTGACCCTCATAGAGCTCTCTCTCTCTGCCTCTCAACTCATTTCTATCACTTCACACAGTTAACAAGATTTTCAACAGCTCTCGTTTCTGTGCCAACAAATAATGCGAAGGGGGTGGGGTCAGAGGGAATGAAGAGTTTTTATTTGTTTATTTTCGCAGAAAAATCTTTTGTTCACTAGTTTGACTTTTCCACCATCATGGAGTCACGCTGGACTGGATCCAACTTCACTCAGATGGTCAGCAGATGTCCTGAATCCGTCTCATGCACGCACAACACACACACACACACACACACACACACACACACACACACACACACACACACACACACACACAGATAGAGTTATAAATGCTTTGGAAAAATATTGATCAGCATCCATGAGGCTACTTCCTGATTGTTGGCAGAACATGTGAAGGTGGAAAATGGGCGGAGTCTCCTCCCTCATTAAGGCTGAATTTTAAGTGATGACATGTCAGTGGGCAGAGTAAACCTGTGGGAACAGGTCTCGGGAGCAGGACCCGGTCCTGAAATATTTATAGGATTTGAATGGGATCCGTCCCAGAGGAGGGGGCGTGGAGAAGCTGTGATGTGTTGGATGGCCGGTGGCGAAGTGAGGCGGAGGTCAAGCCTATAGGTTTTTCTTTGCATGAGGACGACTGTCAGAGAGAGAGAGAGAGAGAGAGAGAGAGAGAGAGAGAGAGAGAGGGAGGATAATATATTCTGGGCCCAGAGGGTTATGGATTTTCTCCCAGCTTCTTCTTCTTCTCTTGTTCTTGTTGTTGTTGTTCCACACATCTCTCCTCATTTTCCCAGGATCAAAAATCCATTTTAGGTCATCGATTCTATATTAAATCTGGCAGCTACTTGTATACACAACAAACTCAATTTGCCTAGACCCTGTTGAGTTGTGTGGACATGTGGATGACACAAAACTCAGATCCTCGCTTTCATTTTTCATATCACAGCTACAGTTTGATTCATCTGCTGCAGGAGGACGGATCTTAGTCATTCGGTGCTGTTTACTAACATTTAAACACTGCTGACTCTCTCCTGCCTCTTAGTGACCTGATGTAGAATACAAGAAGACTTTCCTATGAAATCACTTTGTAACCACTAGAATGAGTCATGAGTCACCACAGTGTTGACAGTGGCAGTATATACATATATTTACATATATGACACTTGCTGTTTGAATTTCAAAATAAAACCGTGGAGTTGTGTTTCTTGTTGACTGAGTCCGACTGAACGATGTGCTTCCACTGGAATTCTGCGATAGTATGTTGAGATGTTGTGGAATCATTGCCTCTTGGTTACCCGGGTAACGGATGTTTCGGGGTGTTGGCTTGTTGCTCTGTGATACCGCAGATCCTTTAGAGGATCCACCCTCCTCCTGTAACCTGAAATTATTGTGTGATTATTTTACGTTTGCACATTTGTGTGTGTGTGTGTGTGTGTGTGTGTGTGTGTGTGTGTGTGTGGTGTGTGTGTGTGTGTGTGTGTGTGTGTGTGTGTGAAATGGCTGTAATGTGGAGCCCAAACACACTTGAAGTAATTGCATGGCAACAATTACCCAGACGAGGCCAGACGTAATCGATATGCCATCAGACAGACAGGTCAGGGGCCAGAGGTCAGTGGTCAAGGTTCAGCTCCTTCCCAACTGGCTGAGTGTGTGTGTGTGTGTGTGTGTGTGTGTGTGTGTGTGTATGTGTGTGTGTCCTCTGGAGGAAGAGGATGCTGATTCATAACTGGCAGGGAGTTGGACAGTGAGTCCAGCTGTAGCTCAGTTCTTCTTCAGGCGCTCAGTATTGATCAGAGCTGCTCCACATGATCGGACCCCTGAGGACACCCCACCACCTCACCCCTCCTAACCCCTCTCACCAGCTGGGAACACTCCAGGTTCCTGCTCCGTCACACCTGAGGGACGGAATGTCGACTTATATCAGGTGTCCTAGGAGACCAGAGGAGAAATTCAGGGATTGACTTCAGGAGACGTGGAATTTAGAATAATGATTCGAATGCTGTTTTTGTGTGTATGAACTCTTTTTATCAACATCAGGAGTAGCTCCTCTCCACTAGAGGGTGCCATGTGTCACCACCATGTTTTGTTAGGAGGGGTGGGGCGGTAGATGAATCAGGTGACCCTCGCCATCTTCCAAAGAGTTATGAAGCGTTTCCAGCTGCACAGGCACAACTCATTACTCATAGGTACGAACAAGATAATTTATTCCATCTGCTTTTAATATGTTACACGCTGCTGCTCCTGTGTCTTCTGCACGTGCAGCTTTAAAACACGGAGGCTGGGTGTGTGGCAAGGCAGAGACACTACCTGTGCTGCCTTTTATGGTTCAAGGCGTCTAATTTCAGCGGGAAGTTGCCACATATTTCATGGGAGGAGGAGAGGGTGAGGGTGAGAGTTGGGGGGGTGATGGACTAAGCCTCTTCTTCCTCCTTCTCTAACTCCTCCTCTTCTTCCTCTCGAGTATCTTAGGTCACACATGTTACCACAGAAGGTTCTGGATGATTTGACCCAGAACCTGACACATGTTCTAATTTAATTTAATTGATTTAATTTAATTTAAACACAAAAAAGAAATAAATAATAATAATAAATAAATATGGAACGAATAATAATTTTTTAGACTGCACCCTTAACATATCTGACTGATTCTACTGTACATGTGAACACGTGTTCATGCAAATCTCTGGTGTCATGATCTCCAGCTGCGGTGTCTTGTCATTTTACTTTCCTTCAAAGTTTCACTGGGAATATCTACAAGAGGAATGCAGGGAGTGTGTGTGTGTGTGTGTGTGTGTGTGTGTGTGTGTGTGAGTGTGTGTGTGTGAGTCTAAAGATGTTCAAAAGGCTTAGCAGAGGGAGAGGGACGTCCTGGCTATTCTTCAGAATCAAATAGACTGTGGATTTTGATCACCTGTATTTCTTTCAAAGTAAAATGACTGAGCTGAGGTCTGAGGGAGAGTATTACTGTACTCTACACACAGGGGGAATGAAAGGCCTCTTTGTCACTTCTTTAATTGCACACATTACCACTTTGTGACTGTTAAGCAGACTACCAGCAATTACTGCAGCCAGAGGAGGGTGTGTGTGTGTGTGTGTGTGTGTGTGTATGTGTATGTGTGTTTGTGTGAAAGAGAGAGAGAGAGGGAGAGAGAGAGAGAGAGATTAGCTGCGATGTGGACGAGACGGTGACAACCTCGTCCCAAACATCTGATCACATGTAAACCAGGTTCTGAACTCACTCAGATCATGTGACGTGGGAAATACTTTTACATATGTAAAGAGTTCCATCTGGAATAATGATAACACAAATAATAATAATAATAATAATAATAATAATAATAATAATACCAAAAATAAAAATTATAATATATATATATATTAATATATTAATATATATATATAATATATGTTAATATATTAATTAATATATAATAATTATTCCATGTTTCAACTTCCTCAAACATCATCAAGTTGGGTTCAAATAAGAATCATGTTGAAACATGTTCTGTGTCAGCCACTGCATAGAACCCCGTACATATATGGTTTTTATATTTTAGTAATGCTGCGGTGAATCTGTTCCTGTTTCACTCTTTTTTATGATGAAAAAGGGATTTTATGATGGCTTTTATTATGAAAAGTGCACAGGAAGTGATGTAAGCACTTGTGTATAAATAAGTATTTGTAGGAAATATTTATTTGTCTTATGTGTGGAGGATGTGCTGAGGATGTGTGTGTTAGTGTGTGTGCGTGCGCGCGCGCAGCTAAACTGTTTTTCTCTTTTAATTGAGTGGCATTAGATGGGAACTATAAGGCCTTGCTTTTCTATGCTGACCCCGCCCCCTCCTCCATGTTTGTCATATATATTGACTGAGCCATCACCCATCACAGGTGTGTGTGTGTGTGTGTGTGTGTGTGTGTGTGTGTGTGTGTGTGTGTTTTGACTCTGTGTGCAAGTACATACATGTGGACGCTCTCAATGCATGGTTGTGGGATTATCTAACTTTTCAGTGTAACCACACACACACACACACACACACACACACACACACACACACACACACACACACATATGTGGGCGTGTCCATAACTCACCCTAACCACTTCATACAAACCTTCATAACTCACCCTAACCACTTCATACAAACCTTCATAACTCACCCTAACCACTTCATACAAACCTTCATAACCCTCTCCAGGAGGCATAGTAATGATAACAAGGTGACTCCTCCAGAATGAAAACATCAGAGTATAAGTTCCATCCTCACGTCCACATGAATAAGTAGCGTTGTGTTTCCTTCTTCTTGTAAATGCCACTGATTGAATGTTGTTTTGTGCTTTGCTCTGCAGGCCTCTGTCCAGCCCTGATAAACCCGACGTGCCCTGTTCCCTCTACATGAAGGAGCTGCAGGGTTTCATCTCCAGAGTCATGTCTGACTACTTCAGACACTTCCAGTGTGTAGACTTCATCTATGAGAACACTGAGTCCATCGCTCAGAGAGCCATCCAGCTCTTCCTCCGCCATGCCAGTCTGCTGCGCCCGCTGGGTGAAGGGGGCAAGATGCGACTGGCTGCTGACTTTGCTCAGGTGAGGTGGCTGTTGCGCCTGCCCCTCTCCAGCCTGTGAAGTGTCCACTTCTTATCAGCAGGTCTAGCTGTTGTTGCCTTCTACTTGCACAGAACGACCGAACTTTTTCAGCACGTTCACAACACGTTCTGGCTGAGGGGCGGAGCAACAGGCAAAGGCAGAATCTTTGTTATATCATCACTGTGCTGCTGTGATCAGGTTTTTCTTCAACTCTGAGGTCGGTTGTGGTTTCATGTCACGTCATGTCATGTCATCTTCTACCACTTATGGGTCGCGGGGTATTTCTACCTGTACGCATAGGGCCTTTTTGGGGGGGTATCAGTGTCGGGGTCAGTTACACTGCAGGGATTCTGTGGATTCAGTGTGGGATTCGAACCAGTAACCTTTGCCTCCAAAGGTGACTGCTCTAACCAATGATCCACTGCCACCCTGTTGCAGTTTCCTTTATGTATATTTACGTGTGTGTGTGTGTGTGTGTGTGTGTGTGTGTGTGTGTGTGTGTGTGTGTGTGTGTGTGTGTGTGTGTGTGTGTGTGTGTGTGTGTGTGTGTCAGATGGAGATGGCAGCAGCTCCTCTGTGCAGGAGAGTGTGTGACCTGGGGAAACCGTACCGGATGCTTCGCTCCTTCAGGTCAGTCACAGAAACTTTGTTGTGGTTCAGACTGAATATTCTACTTTACATCTTTGGTACCTTGTGCGAATGAGCTTCATCATTCATTGTCACTAAATCCTACACTCACTTTTAGGTTGACATTGAAAATGCTGCTCTTATGTATTTAAAGATCAATGCATTGTTTTCTGTGTTTTCTCCCAGTGTCTTTAAATTCTATTGGTTGTGGTTCATAAAGGTCTAACACGGCTTCCTGTCTGAATATTTCTGGGCCTAAGTTCAACACGACTTCTGAGTCGATGACTCAGCGGTCAAACGATTAGCGTCCTCCATCGTATGATGTCACACAAATAACGCCACAGGCTTGTCGCTCTTTTACCAAACCCCCACAGGTCATCAGCCTGAATTGATCAAATGCCCCAGAACTCAAAGCACACTGATTACCAAGGTTCTTTTCCCCAGGTAAATAAATTCCTGCTAATAAAGGTTCTGAGGAATGTGGGTGGCCCCTCCCCTCCAACCACTTTGCCTTGGAGGAGCCGACCAGGAGCTCATGGCTCCGAACAACACAGCTCCCAGCTTCATGGGGCCACAGACAGAAAGTGTTTGAACTTCAGATGTCAAACCATCTTTCACATACAACCTGTTTGATCCGAACTATTGATCACGATCATTTCCTTTTTATCTCTTCAGGTGCTATATCAAATCAGATGTCACTTTACTTGAAGGAAGCATGAAATCATTTATTTCTGCTTATTTGTAAACTCCCCCCGACCTCAGTAACCAAGTAATGGCAGCGTGTCTTACTCTCATGAACCAGTATGATGTCATGTGCCCAAACATAGATGTACTGTATGTTTTGTTCTGGAAAGGATTGAAGAAATATGATATGTTCAGAGTCACATGTCACATGTTCAGAGTAATGATAGCTGAGTGTGTGTGTGTGTGTGTGTGTGTGTGTGTGTGTGTGTGTGTGTGTGTGTGTGTGTGTGTGTGTGTGTGTGTGTGTGTGTGTGTGTGTGTGTGACAGGCCGTTGCTGTTTCAGACCAGTGAGCTGATCGCCAGCAGTTCCACTGTGGGAGACCTGATCCCCTACAGCACCTTACTGCACTTCCTCTTCTCCAGGGCTCCGTCTGAGCTCAAGTCTCCTCACCAGGTCTGCACACACACAGACACGCGCACGCACACACACACAAGCGCACACGCACACAAATCATCAACCCTAACCCTAACCCTTTGAGGAATCATCAACCCTAACCCTAACCCTTTGAGGAATCATCAACCCTAACCCTAACCCTTTGAGGAATCATCAACCCTAACCCTAACCCTCCCCACATGTGTTAGGTTTGAACAGAACATAGACGCACGCCTTTTACAATCTATTCCAACATTTCAAGATGATTTGTGTCTGTGGTAAAACCCTGGTCCACAGAGAGCAGAGTGGTCCATCGCCCGTTACTCTCAGTGGCTGGATGATCATCCGTCAGAGAGAGACCGGCTCTCCCTCATCAGGTAATACTTCCTCCTCTTCCTACTTCTTCTTCCTCTTCCTTTTTCTTCTTCCTCCTCCTCCTTTTTCTTCCTCTTCCTCCTTTTTCCTTGTCCTCCTTCTAGGAGGCGAAGCCTCCAGGTCTAACCCGAACCCTCCACATACACTGGAGCTTTGGTGTCAGCATATTGATTGTTAATGTTCACAAATGATCAGCATGCTAATCGTGCAGGTTAAAGCTTCATGCAAAGCCCAGTGCACCACTGGTGTGTTGTTGTTTAGTTGTCATCCATTTGAAAGAAAAAAAAAAGCTTGTGTCGTAAAAGTAGCTGCACATTACAAAGGACTTTCGTTCACCTGCTCTTTTCCTGAATGGAGGAAACCTTCTCATCCCTCGCTGTCATTCCCTTGTTTTCCTCTAAGGGGCGCTCTGGAGGCCTATGTTCAGTCAGTGAGGGCACGGCAGGGGAAGGAGTTCGCCCCCATCTATCCCATCATGCTTCGGCTGCTGCAGAGAGCCACCAGTGGTCCACAAGAGGTCAGAGCCTGAAGACTTGACACGGAGTCCTGTGACCTGACATGAAGCCTCCTTTCTGCTGCAGCTCTTCACCTTAAACTCTGGTTTCATTTCTTCTCTAGATACTTCTGGTTCTTTCCTAGATCAAAGGGACTTTGTGGTATGAGGGCATTCATCCATTAGTCTGATGAGGTGAAAACACTTGTCCATTATCGAGACATTTACTTCAGTTTAGTCACTTTATTCATTGCAACAGTGAAATCCAATTTACTGGATCAGAATTTGGGTCAGTAGAAATACAACAGATCAAGTTTCATCTTTCCACTTTCTCCCAAATCGTCAGTAAAATGCTAAATATCTGTAATAATGACTCTGGAGAATAAATTGGGAAATATTAGCAGAACTTTATTCATGCATCACTTTGTTGGAAGTATAGAACACACACGAACACACACACAGGCAAGCATAGTTTAAATATCTTCAGATGGGCCATTTCCACTGGTTAGAAGGAGCCTCCTCTATCAGCGGCTCCCATGGTTTCCACTCCAACATCTTCCTGGACAGAGCCAACTCACACTCCGCCTGCATGTGCACAAACACAGAGGGTGAAACATTCAATGACACTGATCAGCTCTGGCTTCAGTATCACATAACTCACATGATACAATATTTGAACATTTGTCATTGAGATTGAGACCTGACTGATTAGACTGTAAACATTCAAAACATTTATCTTGTAGTCAGAGAAACGTACAAATGTTGAATGAAAAGGTGAGCCTTTCATTATGTACCACACACATTTCACATGAACGACTCATGACATTTCCAAGTGTAAAGGACACTACATACTCTGCAAGAACAGAGGTCTTTGTTCAAGAACAACATGCTGTCATTTTGTTCTTGTAGCCTTGGTTTAGTTCTTGGAGCTTGTTCTTGACACCACATCTGGGCAGAACTTTGTTCTTGTGAGCAAACAGCTGTCGTGTGATTGGTCAGAAATTTGTTCTGCACTCAAAGTTCTAGTCAAGTATGAAAGGTCCTGGCAAGAAAGAAAGGAGCAAGAACAAAGTTCTCTGTTCTTGCAGAGTATGTATTGAGCTTAAGATTTATGATGCAGGATGTTTTTAGATAGATATTATGTTACGAAATTTAGATGAATAGAATGTATGCACCAACAGACCCAATGATATGACCAGAGGACATAAATATTAACCCACCTGGAAAATAACCTCTTCTATCTGACCACAGTTTATTTTCTGCTCCAGCTTCCCAATGTCAGGCTCCTGTAAAGATACTTTCATCAGATCCAAACTCCTCCACAAACGTGCACATTACCCACTCACACATTCCTGCACTCACTGTTTTGACTTGGCTGAAGCGATCATTGACCATCTGCTCAGTGTATTTCCTGTAGGCTGCATCCTGAGGCATCGTCTGCAGAGTCGCCAGGATCTTAGAGTAAAGAATCTTCAGACGCTGAGATGACATGTGCAGAATTAGTTATGGGAAGTAAACACAGCAGCATAGCCATGTGTCGGGGTGAGGCAGAGGTCACACACAGGATTTTGTCAGAGTATAACAATGTATCAAATATTTAGTTGAAGGAGTGAACATAAATGCACTATAAAAAGCAAAGCAGAAGATGAGAATGGGATCATGACCTACTCACCTCATGAGAATTTTGGGACACTGCGAGGCCGACCAGGCCGGTCGTCTGAGAAAGAGCCACAGGAAACTTGTTTTAGTCTGAGTCACTTTGTCTTTTCTTTGATTGACTCTGAACCTAAGTCTGTGGGTTCGACTGAAAATCAGATAGGTCAAAGGTCCGATCACAGGGGCCAATATTCAGCTTTCTATATGAACTTATCACTAATGCACTCGTTTCAAATGGGTGCTACCATAAATCTCAGGCCTGATGGATGATGGAACTAACTGGACAAACATGGGATGACATAACACAATATAATAATGTTTATGGGAGTAAAATTGACTAAACTTGTAGATTTTCTCTGTAATGAGCTTTTTGGGATTACATGAGGAACAGGTCCTCTACAGCAGAGCTTTCCATGGTGAGGGGCAGGAGATCATTTCCCTTACCCTCCTCCATGAGGCAGAACTAGACTTTTATACATCGGGCGGTCGGAGGGTGAACATGGCTTTTATCAGGGCATCTACAAATCATACAATCATATTCTAACTGTGAGAGACAGTCATTCCCAAAACAATGTCCACAAGGTTACACTTTATGGTTCTTACTTGGACTGAGACTCTTCCAACATGGAAATGGAATTATTGGGTCAAATCTAAGTTTGCACATAACGTTCACTTATTCATTACACGTACATTACTCTGAGGTATTCTGCATTTATCTTACGGTAAGATGTTGTAATCATATCATGGTTGTCAGGCTGTGAGTGAGTGAAGATCCCTGACCTCCTCCCAGACTCAAGAGGTTGTTGATGTGAAGATGTGAGGGTGAAGGCCACAGTGAGTTGTGCTGAATGTTGTGAAGGAGCAGGTCAGAGGAGAAGAGGAACCTTCACCTTTGAATGTCACTGACACTTTGACATCGTTAGTACAACTGGAGTTCAGCTACCGGAGGAATATGACATGACATGTTAAAGTGTTTGAGCTGAACGTTAGCCACCGAGCTAAACTAACCCTAGCTCGTTAGCCAAACAGCTAACAGCAGCGTCGCAGACACAGGACGTGCTTCGGTTAATGTGAGTCCCCGACACTAAAGTATGAATGTAACATAAACCGACAAATGAACCGAGCAGCTGCTCCGTCACTTTTGTCATTTCAAAGAACGACTTGACCTTTACTGTACCTTCTTCACCAGCCCCGCCATTCTTCTCTGCGGACACTCTCCTCCGAGTCCGTCTGTCGTTTCCGGCCACTTCTTATGACGTCAGCACGTGTGACTGTCATCAGTAAGTCCGTTACCCAGGCATATGGCCGAAGCTCGTAGAGTTGAAGAAGAGAAGGTGCCTTCTGTTATACTTGCTTTGCTGCAAAAAAACAAAAGCAAACCCTGCAAATATGTCAGATGTGGATAAACTAGAACTAAACACAGAACAACTGAAGCCAAATGTAACATTTGAATAAAGCAAAAGGTGCCTTTGTGAGGTCAAGGAAAAACTGGATTAAAAAGGTGAACACAACTTCTTCAATTTAGAGAGATATGTCAAAATGAATTTAATCCAACAACTGAATGTTAATGACTGATGATCACAAAACTTCCATTTGTGTTTATATCTAACTTCTATAGTGATCTGTACAACTCCAAATACTGTCAGTCATCAACCGACTTTCCTGAACTTCCTGAACAACGTTACACAAATTGATCAATCTGAGAAGGAACTTTGTGATGGAACTATTTCTATCGAAGAAGTCGTTTATGTCATTGAACATTTCAAAGAAAACAAGTCCCCTGGAGTTGAGGCCTCACAGCAGAATTCTACCAGACCGTTACTGAATATTTAGCTCCATTTTGGCTTAAAGTTTTTCTAGAAAGTTTTTAAAAAGACCATCTTCCCCCTTCTTTAACACAAGGTTTGATTACTTTCATTCCAAATCCCAAAAGGGATCTTCTTTTTATTGATAACGAGAGGCCTATTTCCCTTTTGAATAATGTTTATAAGATTTTTGCCTCCTTAAAAGCTAAATGTATTAAATCTGTTCTGGAACCAATTATTGATGAAGTCCAGTCAGGTTTCATGAGAAACAGACATATTTCTAATAATATCAGACTTATTTTAGATTTGATTGATTACTCATTCTTCTGCCCTGATGGTGGCCTCATCATGTTTCCGGATTTTTACAAAGCATTCGACATGATTACCATGATCTTCATCACCATGCTCTTCATCACCATGATCTTCATCACCATGCTCCTCATCGTCATTATTCCTTTCATCTCAGTGGCCCAGCGCAAACACAAAGAGAAGATGAAAATCTGTGGAGTGTCTTTGGAGCAACTTGTGGATCAGCCGACATTGACAAAGGTTCGGGGAATAAAAAGTGGGATTATGATGAAATCCAGTGTTGGATGATGCTTGTTGTCAGTCTGAAGAATAAACATGAAGTCTCAGGATTCGATTGACAGCACAGCAGAGTTGCCTCGTCGTGCAGCTTTAACTCTGGTTCCTTGTGTTTGTGTCACTAAGTGATTTCTTATCATACTCCTCAGACTGAAGAATTAATGTTGAAAATGATGAGAATCATAAAAAACAAATTCATGTATGTTCATGTATGATCTGGTAAATAAGAGTCAAACTAAAGTAGAATTTCAGTTTACAAAGAAACATGTTACATGAAATAATCTGTATAAATACAGTGTGTGACTGTTTTATTCTGTCTGTGTGAAGACAGTTCATCTTAGGACACAGTGATATTACACAATAATACATATAATAGATATACGATGCTGCCATGGAAGTATCCATTACATTTTAGTTTCATATGAAATTTCCTCCAAGGCTTTTGAATGGTTGTAATTTTTTAAATAAAAGTTGAAATAACATTATCTGTAAGAATGACATTTATACTAGAACTTTCTTCTGCTCAACAGGTTCTTACATGTTTGATTATCAAAAAACTTTAAAAAATTCTTATATGTAATATATGTACATAATTATCCATCAGTCACACTATGTCTGATACAAGCATCAGTTAGGGTTAGATTATTTATAATACGTTATAACATCATGGCTCCTGCTTTAATCTGGTGCAGTGATCAACATGTGACATTCGGGTTCACATTAAATTAAAACGAATGAAAATAAAGCAGGTCATTTTCTGCTGACGGATTGAGTTATGATGAAAGTTTGGATGGTGACGTCACTGCAGGGTCAGCAGGTGTGATGGGGTGAGTCCAGCATAGATCACGTGACTTCAATCAGTTGATGACGTAGATGATATAACCTTCCGCCCCCTCTGCCTCCCCCTCTCTCCCTCTCTCCTCCTCGTGCTCGGTACGTGCAGTAGTTGTCTCCTGCGGGATCAGAGACGACGCTGCGCCGCCTGCTCTGAGTCGAACGGTCCAGGTCTCGGACGGGTCCGGGTCTCGGACGGGTCCGGGTCTCCGGGTCGAGACAGAACTCGTGTTTATTTCCACGTTTCTGCTCCTTCATCATCTCAGCTCGTTTTCAGGTGAAGTTCGTTTGGAACAAGACCGAGCACCTGCGTCCTGCGCGCCTCGTGTCAGGTGAGTGACGTCACACGCCAGTTTAACCTCCCTCGTTAACGCCGTCAGTGTCCGGTGTTTTCAGCTTTGTTTGTTCTGTTACATTTAAAGTTTATCAGACACTCGACACATTTTAAACTAAACATTTAACATTCAATCCCGTTATTTAAATTAACGAGCGGAAACCCAACTCTGATTTACGACGTGTCGTAAGTCAGTCAGTTGTCAGGAAGTATTTGTGTACAGATGCTGCCTTTGTTAGTTTGCTTCTTACCAGTTTGTAGTTGTGCTGATTCATGATGGACCAGAGGTTCTGTGGTTCCTTCAGGTTCTGTTCTCTAACTTAATCATAGGAACTAAACATTCAAGTCCGTTTGTCCTGTTTGTCCATGTCGCAGTCTGTCCCCGAGGGTCATGATGTCCTGAGTGTCGTGATCCTCTAGTCCCAGGACGTCTCTCAGGTCCAGTGTATTGTGAGTATGGTCCACTTCCTGCTTTAATGTTGTGCTGTTTGTCTTTGTCTGTAAACAGGAAGTGTAATACAAGAGAAATCAAGTGTAGATTGTGTAACCCTTAATTTTTGTTGCTCTGTATCAAGAGACAATGGTTCATCCCACGATCGGCATTAGTTATTTGCATATTTTTTTCAGCGGGACCTCCAGCCCCGGAGCTCCAGATGAAGACCATCAAATGGTAGGACAGACATTTTCTTGCTGTGTCCACTCTGCCTTGTCTGTCTTCACCTGTCAGTGTCAGTGTTTAAGTTGATGAGGACAAACATGTGTTAGTGCAGAGTGAGAACATCTAGTGGAGCTTTGCTCTGATCCAACATGAGTCACTGATTATTTTGTGTTTAACAACAACATG